>CAJUYI010000247.1:17571-39437 GCA_910591695.1 Galerucella pusilla | reverse complement strand
AAAAAGCTTTTGTTGAACAATTGAAAATTTGTGAATATGAAGAAATCTGATTGATAACATAAATGCTAGAGGGCGCTGTTTTATTTTTTTTTAATATTGTTTTTTCGTAACAATTTTAAATGGAAGCATTCAAATTAAAGTAGATCTTTAAAAAGTAGACTATATTAGTAATAAAACACTGCAAACCGCAAGGCGATATCTCTTTCCTATCCTGAGATATCGTAAGAAACAGGAAAATGGCGGGAATTGATCTAGAAGGCTGGTGAAGTAAGTTGTGCTACATTTTTTCAATTATATAAGAATGTTATATTTGTTTTCAAGCGATGTTAGTAAATCAAAAGCATCAAATATCAATAAAATCCGATATTTGGAAGCTCATTTATTTGGCCACCGAAGTCTCCAGACCTAACTTGTTTAGATTTTTATTTGTGAGGGCGAGTAAAAGATCTTTTTTAATCCGATAGACCCGCAAAAAGAGCTGACATGGTTGAGAGGAAACGACAGACAATATGAAGTATTTCAAGGGCAGAAATTGAAGCTGCTGTTTTCTCTACCCGTCAGCAATTGATTTCATGCATTGAAAATGGTGGACATAGTTATTTGGTGGATAGTTATTTGAAGAGCTACTTCAATTTGTATGCTTCCATTTAAAATTGTTAGGAGAACACACAATATTTAAAGAAAGCTAAACAGCGACCTCTAGCATTTATGTTATTGATCAGATTGCTTCATATTTACAAATTTTTGATTGTTGAACAAAGGCTCTTTCGAACAACATCAAGTTTATTAAAATCGGTCAAGCAGAACCCGAATTACAGGCGTTTTTTCGTAACACTCCCCCCCACCCCTTATAGACTTAAACTTGTTTTATTAAAAATATGCAGAATTTGTCGAGGAATCTGATTATAATATTTAATATGCTCGTTAATTAAGTAAATTCTGAAAACTTTTGAATTTTGAAATTTTAACTGTCGAATACGCCCTCTAGCGGTGGACCTATAATTCTGGAAATAATTTCCAGGCGTTTCTCGAGGCCACTTTTGTCATAAAATTTTTTTTCCCGAACTTGTGCTATAATCCGCTCCTAAGATATGGCCGACGGCCGTTCTTAGTTGGACACCCGGTACAACAGAATCAAAAAAGGAAACTTATTTGAGTTCAGTGTTAAAAAAAAACACACAAACTGATAAGTTTAAATGAACTACTGGAAAAAATTCATTCTGATAAGCATAGTTAAGTTAGAAATGTAATAAGATGATATCACCTTAATCTTTATCGCATTTTTTATTCCCAATTCCTGAATACAGAGTTGTTTAATCATTCTACATTGGTTGGAGATAAATATTAGTATCAAAATATAAATAACTGAATAAATACTTACAGTTAAATACACTGCATCAATTGCATCTCTTAACGATGAAACAACGTTTTGTTTTTTCTCTTTGAATTTTTCTAAAATAGCTGGTACACAGAATCCCGAGTATGTCTGGAATTTCTTTTTTAAGCCATTAGCAAGTCCTGCAATGCATCGACCCGCGATTGCGACGCATACGACGTTACTGTCTTTTTGTACCACCTAAAATTAGTCAAAATTGTTAAACTGCAATAGAAAACTAATAAAAGTATTTTCTTAACTATATCCTTTTTAAACGAAACGTCCTGTACATTATATTGATTTTAAGCAATCTAAAAGCTAAATCTTTGAATACATAATGACACGCTATTAAACTGCCAGCATTGATAAGGGTAATTATTCACCCAATTAGATAACTTCTAGCATATTTTAAATAGCTCTTGAAAATCAATGGCACTAGTGAACCATATAATAACCCTTCAAAACCTGATCCATATTAAAGACTACTTACTATTGTGTGTCAATCAAAACAAAAATCATAGACATAAACAAATCATTACTATTTTAAACAAAGGGATATTTATTATTTTTAGGTTTTTAAAAGATGTAATTATTTTACCATGAATATTTATTGGCCCACTCCTTTTATAGAGAAATATTTATTGCTGTCAGCACAGTTATTAACTTATTTAAATAATTTTCAATGTTACTTCCATAATAGTCACAGTCTGTTCATACTTACAGTGGAGTAATGTCAGCAAGTAAGAAGCATTAAAAGAAACAGCTACATTATAAATAATATAGAACTTATAATTAGTCCAGGATACGATAGCAATATTGATATTTCAATTTTAAGCCAAACACAGGCTTGTTCTGCAATATTTTAAATTTATAATTAGTCATTTTACTATAAGTAAGAACAGACTTTATCTTTGTTAGAGATAAACATGACAAAATGGCCACAGTTACTAGAATCAGGCAAAACTATATGAAATTTTCATCAAAAATTATATCTACTAATTAAACACCTTGATAAAAAAACAATTAAAGTACCTTTTTGAGAGCTCTTACAAGGTCCCCATAATCCCCATTGTCCAATTTAGGTGTTTTCACTAAATTTTCTACAGCATCTAAAGCATCTCTTCTGTCCTGCCATTTCTTAGCTTCCACATTTTCAAAGAAATCTTTGGGAATTTTTGATAAGATTTCCACAGCACTTGCCAATTCATAAGGATCAATTTCTTGAACGACTTCAGCTTCCTCCTCCTCTTCTTCCACTAAAGTTTAATTTTTTCACAGTTTTGTATAAGTTCACAAAAAAATGAATGTAAATACTTACCCTCACCAGCTGCAACTTGTTCGGCAAGTTTAGCCTGTTTTGCTTGCTGGGATCTTATATATCTGTTAGGAACAGCCTTTTGCCCTTCAATTTTTGAAAATTCACCCTCTAATTCTGTTATTTGAACAGGTTGTAAGCTGGCTGCTTGTAATTGTAACCTAAATTGTAATGAATGTTTTCTGTAATATTTGTTTTGTGGAATATAACAATTAACTTACTTGAGAGCAGCTCCTATCCATCTGTACATTTCAACAATCATAAGTTTAGTTTCATCTCTTACACTTTTATCTCTATCTGCCAAAAGTACGCTAATTTTTTTCAAAAGTGGTTTAACATTAATAACTTTTGATCCAAATTCTCTTAAAGCAATTGTACAAGCATTTACACAAGCTGTCACAATTTTTGGATTTTTCAGTTCCATACCCTTGATAAGTTCATCTTCAACAGCTTCGAACTTTTCAATTTCAATGTACATTAGTGTGAGTTGCAGTGCTAACTCTCTAGTTTTTGTCTTTGGTGCTGCTATGCACTTTGCGACAACTCCAGACATTACTTCTGATACAGTTTTTCCCGCATGAGCATAATTTTCTACATAGGCTATAATTTTAAAATAGAGACATGGTCATTTAAAAAACTAGTACATTTACTGATAACTATTGTCATCTGCTTACTGCTTTTTCATCAATAGATTGAATATATTTAAAAACTAATTCTTGGTTGTTAATTGTGTAGGGTAATGTTATGTTATACTTGTGTGTTAACATTATATATTTCTTGAAATTAAACAGCCATTTTCAATTTCGGTGTAAAATAACTAACATCATATTAGAATACTATAAAGTATGTCAGTGACAAAACCCAAGGTAGTTTTGTTATCCTTAATGGAAATTAAATAAGAATATAGCTGTTATTACTTACCCAAAGTAGCCTCCAGTCCTTTTTCCTGGCCAACGGCATTGCTATCCAAAACGAACTTTTTAACTAAACCGAGATATTTACCGAATTCCGGAGATTTTTCGTCATCAATTTGTCTAAATAGTTTTGTAACTTCTTCATACCCACATACCCTGGCTTTCCATAGTTTATGAACACACTTTTCCTCAACTGGAAGTTTCTTATACTCTTCATCCTCCATCGTTATTTATCAATTAATATAACAAGTTACAGATACGTATAGATTAAATAAAAAAATCTTCAGTTTGTAGTGATCTAGATTTATGATTCATTCATTGTATAGACCTAAAAAGGTATAGCTTAAGGCATGACACATATAAATGGTGTCAAGTAAAAATTTTGTTGAATAAGTTTTATAATAAATTATAATTATAATGAAGAAAATTATTTTTAGTTCTAAAAAGTTTGATAAGAACCTACCTCTTCTCATCGAAGGTATAAAAACAGACTAGTCCAACCAACCAAAATGTCTGATTTGAATAAATACCCCCACCAATTTTTGATCAACGACAATTTTAAATTTTTCAAAACGTAACCAAGTCGGTTCGAATCTCCGTTATTGATGTAAAATTAATTAAAATTTACGAGATAAATCAAAAATGTTTCTAAATCGTAAAGAGCGAACTGGCACTAAATAACGTTTAACCTCTTTTTCAATTGATTTTTAAAAGAAACCCATTTATTGGTAGATTTTGACGTTTAAAATGTCAACTATATTTTATTTTTCAGTTTAGCCAACTTTAGATTAAACCACTGAACTATCGACGATTAAGCACGAAACACCAAATATTTGCTTTACTTTATTCTCCGTGAGGAATGTCATTGTCATTAACAGATGCTTTTATTTTCGTTGTATTTCAAATAAACGTCACTTTTAAAGATTTTACGTAAAGAAATTTCTTTTCATCAGAAAAATTATAGTTGCTGGGAGGATAATTTTTCTTTCTGTGTGTATATTTGTTTAATGGATAAGATTGTGATCCATCTTTTATAGATATATAATTGGAAAAACTTCGATTCCAGAAAGAAATAATTTGTTTTACTGTTGAGACAATAACGACACCGTTATTTCTAGTGATAATGTAAAGGAAAGTAAATTGAAATTGACTGAATTAATACTTTTAAAATGGCGTATAAATATCGTTCCTCGTTTAAGTGCTTGATGTACTGCCAGGAATAAGATTCTTTCTTTCAATAAAACACAGAATAAAAGACTTACATATGCATTATGACGTATATTTACGAAGATATGCACTATTGAATGTCAACTACTGCATATTATATAAATTACAATGATATTTATGGATAATGTATTATGAGATATAATATATATATTTTTTTCGTTACTCTAATAGTTTGGAACTAACATTAAATAACATCATTAAAACATGACATAACAACAAAACTAATAAAATAATACAATAAATAAACCTAAGATTTTTTATAAAAAACAAAATAATATTTGTTCAGCTCTTACAATCTAATTGTATACAAAAACAACAAGACAAATAAACAAAATAGACAGCCAGAACATGCACTCCCTTCTAACCAATCTGCCATACTTCATGTATTTGCTTTGTTGTGGAAAATTGGTTATATATTTTTGTTATAGGGAGAAATACACAGTATTATTCGCCCCATGGACAATTTGTCAGTCTGTTATTATCCTTCGAAACTTTTTGTTAGGCGGTTGACTATCGTCTTCTTCGAACATTTCATAGGCATATTCGGGAAGGAACTTTTCAAGTTGTTCGTCAAAGAATTTTTCCAAAGTTTTGGCATCCGTGTAAACCAGAGAATCAACCTATATTAATAACACAGATTAGAGCCAATTTTTTTAAATTTTCTTTCAATAAAAATTAAACTTACTGGATTATATAAATAGGCATTTTTGAACATTAACCGAACATCTCTCACCAACTCTTCCATATTTCGATAATGTATATCTGCACTCCAATTCAATTTTTGTCTTATCGAGTCCAATGCTATAGGTCGCTTGATAATCGAATGATACTCTTCATTCTGTAACAAAAAATAATTTTTACAAATTCACACTTTTTAAAATTTACATTCAACTTACATCAATTCCAATTACTTCTCTAAATGGCAAACTAGGGTCGTACTGACAGTATAGTTCTAAAACCAGTCTTTCTGCTATTTTTCTTTCCTTCAAACTTAGCTCACCGTCCTTCTTTTCCGACAAAATATTTTCTGGAATGTCGGAAAAGTTCATACACAATAGGCATTGCCAAGTATCATTTTCTCTAAAAAATAATAATAATTAGTACAAAAAACTGATCATTTTATTCACGAGGACTGGTAAATCCTTTCGTTAACGAATTATATGACTTTTTGGTGCCCCACGTTGGGCGCCAATAAAAAACTACTTGTTTCTTCAAAAAAAAAATTTACGTACAGTGGTGGTAATAAAGGACTGTATATTTTAAATGTTACTTACTCGACAGTCAAATTAGGAATATGACAATATTGGTGGAAAACTTTAGGACATTTGTCACAGCAAACCAATTCACCGCCATCCATGCAAACGGCGCACCAATCTTCGTTCGGATCATCTTTACTAGTTTCGGATAACTCAGATTTTATTTTCGGTCCCACACTACCGACACCAGAATCTCCAGTTGAACTATCCACGTGTGGCGATCCACCCTTTGCAAATAAATTTAAAAAAAATGTGATGTAATCGAACCAGAGTAGTTCAAATAATTACCTTTTGCCTTCCCTCGGCAAGAACTTGTACTCCATTCGAATCTAACTTCGCAATGGTAGCCATTAAATCCTTGACGGAATCTTCGCAAAACTTATCCAGACTCCGTTCGGTATCGGATTTACCTTGAACGTGATTAGGACTCGGCGTTTTTGGAATGGTCGACGTTACGGTACCTGGTAGATTCTTGTTCGGGTCGTTGGGCGTTTGTTGTCTCAGTGTAATTTTGAAGTTGTCATTTATCGATGGTAAAGTCATATTACGATTCGCGTTGCCATTTGTCGACTCTAAAACATAGAAGGAGCTTTTGACAAATAGATACTCCACAGGAGGCTGTCAAAAATCATTTAATAGAAGAGGAGTAGACAGTACAACATCCATACAAAATAAGGCATGTACTTACCCGAGGTACTTTGTTGGGGCGTATGCCATTTAACTCCTCCTCCGCTAGGATATTGAGGCAACCGCTGCTGATGCTGCTGCTGCTGCTGTTGTTGTTGCTGCTGTTGTTGTTGAAGCTGCTGATGCTGCGATTGCTGTTGAGTTTGCTGCTGTTGTTGAACTGGCATACGGTTTTGTTGAGTCGACATCAACATTCTTACTGGATTATTTTGTGTGAACCTGTTGGAAAATTTCTATAGTACGCCCATGGTGAAATTTTTTTACAAATAAATGCGCGACAGAACAGAATAACAAGTTACCTTATTTGTTGTTGGCCTGGAAATCGATTTTGAAACTGCTGCGCTATATGTGGTTGTATAGCCTGGTATTGGCCGGGGCCTGTTTGTATGTAGACGTGATTGAATCCATTGTTGGTATTATTTGCAGTGTTTGGTTGTAAAAGATGTCTTAAATTACTGCGATCCGTCAGCATACCTTGCGGATGGGTCGACGACGAGACCTGTAGAAATAAATTTGAATATTTCGGTGAAATTTGGTATATTTCTTACAAACGTAGGGGACAGGACAAAAAGCTTAAACGAGTAGATATACTAGGTGGTCCAGTCGGGTTAGCATTAAAGGTGGATGTTATAGCAGTAGGCGAGAGTGTTGATTAAATCTCTCAAAAATATCATGGTTAATGATAAATAATCAATTGCCTCTACCGGTTTTTAGGCTGTGCTAATTGCACAATAACAGTTTATAGCCAAAACAACCAAAAATGGGCCTGTTTTTCAACATGATTTCTAAATTTACTCGAAAAGCATTAAGTTTATCGTGCATATGTATGGAAACAAAGTTATAAAGCGTGAAATTTGCTATAAAATTACGTGGTTCAAAATGTAAATATAAAGCTAATAAAGCATATTTGGCACTCAGAAAAAATACCAGAGGAGTGGAATATAGCTCTGATAAGCCCTCTGCACAAAAAAGGAGATAAAACAAACTGCGACAACTACAGAGGTATTGCGTTATTAGATACAGTGTATAAAATCTTGGCAAGACTAATGAGAGCACAATTGAATAAATATGCTGAGAATATACTAGGGGAGTACCAAGCAGGGTTTAGGAGCAACAGGTCGGTAACAGACCAGGTTTTCACTAAAAAGGAAATTCAAATGACCTGTTATGAGTATAAAACGGAATTACATGCTCTCTTTATAGATTTTAAGCAGGCGTATGATACAGTTAGTAGAGACCAACTTTTCGAAGCTATGAAATGGTTAGGAGTGCCAGGCAAATTGATCAGGTTAACAAAAATGACTCTTTTGAATACTGGTAACAAAATAACTTGGAATGGGTACAAATCAACGGTCTTCAGGATCGGAAATGGTGTAAGGCAAGGGGATCCGCTATCCATTGTTTTATTTAACTTAGCACTCGAAGCCATTATCAGAAGATCTAAAGTAAAAACAGATGGTACAATCTATAATAACGAACATCAGTGCATTGCGTATGCAGATGACTTGACAGTATTGGCAAAATCAAAGAAAGAGCTCACTAAAATTACAAAAAATCTCGCAGAACAAGCAAACATTCTAGGACTGCAAATTAATCAAGAAAAAACAAAATATATGGTCCTTGGAGATACTGGAAGTATCGGAGAGAATCTGATAGTGAAAACGACAAGGGAAATGGACTGCAGTTTCCAAAGGGTACATGAATTTATTCATTTGGGAGTACTAATATATAGCAATGCCCACGAAGAACAAGAAATACAGTCAAGAATCACGAAAGGCAACAGAAAATTTGGAATGCTCCAGTCACTGATGAAATCAAAATACTGTTCAGGAAAGATGAAGATAAGAATATACAATACCATTATAAAACCCACTGTAACATACGAAAGTGAAACATGGATTCTAACAAAAAAAACAGGAAGAAAAGCTGGAGCGCTGGGAGCGTAAAATTCTGAGAGCAATCTTCGGTGGAATAAAAACACCTGAAGGATGTAGAAGGAGAACGAATGAAGAAATAGACATGTTATATGGAGAAGCAAAGATAACATCGAGAATAAAAACATACAGGTTAAGGTGGTTGGGAAAGATTGGACAAAGAAAGAATGACAAAAATGGCTCTTTACAGGACTCTAATTGGCAAAAGAAGAAGAGGGCGGCCTAGAAAAAGATGGTTTGAAAGTGTTATGTCTGATATAAATAAAATTAAAATACGAAATTGGAAACAGAAAGCTAAGAATAGAGAGGAATGGACAAAAATAACTGCCCTGGGTCTACAAGGCCTGTAGAGCATAAATATATATAATAATTGCACAATAACAGTTTATAGCCAAAACAACCAAAAATGGGCCGTTTTTCGACATGTTTTCGAACTTTACTCAAAAAGCATTAAGTTTATCGTGCATATATATATGGAAACAAAGTTATAAAGCGTGAGATTTGTTATCAAAGTCCGTGAAAACGAACAACAATATAACGAAAAAGAAAATACCGACATGCAGGTACGATTCAACCTCTAGCCACATATTATAATCTGTGCTCTCGCCGCTATACTCAGCCATGCCCTCCCCTCGGAATCACAGTGCCGAGAGTCTCTTCCGCGCACATTCTCTCTTCTATTCGATTTAATGGTTGATACGTTATGAAAAGTAGGTGTGTTGAAAAATATCTAGGAAGTATGCAGAAGGACCTGTATGACAGTATTTTTTTTTTCGTTATATTGTTGTTCGTTTGCCTAGAATCGTTGATCAAGTTTGGGATTCAATAGCACGGGATTAAATGGTCCGAATTGAACGTTCAAAACGCCAAAAGTTGTGTTTTTCCAAGTCCTTTAAGTAGGTTTTTTCAGATTTTAATTAACACACACTTAAACCGAAAAAATTGTTGATTAAATCATTGCATATGATAGCTGTAACCTTCTAGTACGTGTAAAAACATTATTGTAAGTTTAAACAATTTTTTGTGGCATATGTCTTTATTCTAACAATGTCTATTTTTTACTTAATGTTTATTAACAATTAGATTACTCAGCAACTAAACAAGATATCGAAACCGCGTTTATTGCATTCAGTTCGTGAATAAATAACGTATTATGAGACAAATAATGATTTACATTGCATTAGTATTTTCCGTCTGAAAAACACCTGTTTTTTCAATTTTTTTTACTTATTCATCCGCTGTGGCTGCAGGGAAATTTTATAGCAAATTTCACGCTTTATAACTTTGTTTCCATATATATGCACGATAAACTCAATACTTTTCGAGTAAAATTCGAAAACATGTTGAAAAACAGGCCCATTTTGGTTGTCTTGGCTATAAATTGTTATTGTGCAATTGAACCGGTGGAGGCAATTGATTATCATTAACCATGATATTTTCAAGGGATTCCATCAAAAATCTCGCCTACTGCTTTCACATCCATGTTTTGATAGTTTTTGGGCTAACCCGACTGGACAGGCCGATTCAAGCACAGCAGCTTGGACACTAACCTAAGATAGCCCCCTTCCCTTTCTCTTTACCATGCCTCAGGTTAGTTGACACGGAATTTAATATATTCTGTCACTCTGTCATACAAGGGAGATACTTAAAATTACCAAAACTACACAAATTTTTGGGTATATACTGTATAAAATCATGAAATAAAATATAAAAAAACAATGCAACACCTGTTGTTGTTGTTGGTTAAGTCCCATGGGAAGCCTAGGCATCAGCGCCCTCTGTAAAGCTTGTGGTCTCTGCATTCGATTCAAGCTCAATTGCGTGAGAGTGTTGGCCAACGGTTGGGGTATGTTACTCATTCCTGGTGGTCCCATTTGCAAACGATTTTGTGCTGTAAATACAGAAAACGAACATTGAAATTATTTACGAATAAAATTAAATAAATACTCACCCATAGCTTGTCCCATGGTTTGAATATTCGGTCCCATTCCCTGTCCTATGCCTTGAGTATGATTTTGTCCCATGCTTTGTACATTCATAACCGACGAATATGGCGAAGTGCTTTGATATTGTGAGTAAGGTGGAGGTCCAGGCATTCTTGTGGTATTTTGGAATCCGGAAGGAGAGGGTAACTGGTGGAGAGGACTTATAGGTGAAGGTTGTTGAGGAGGTCGTATTTGACCGGGACTCGTCGAGCTTTGAGGAGGTATAGAAGCTGCCGGAGACGATGGTTGAGAGGGGTAGACTCTACCATCCACCACGATTTGGCCGATCGTTGACATAACTAACAAGAATTGGGTTTATGAGTGAAATTGTGGAATACGAACACATGCATTCACTGGGAAAATCAATCTTATGGTTTATTTACAATACAAAGACGATATTGACGAGATGGATTACTCCTCTTATATCAGTGTGACTATAATCTTTTATATGCCTTGGGAAGTTTTGTTATAATTTTCCTTCTTAATATATCTAGGCCAGTCGGTATGGGTCATTTTAGACCAAAAGTACAAATAATTAGCAATACGGCTGATTTTTTTTATAAGTATGTAGATTAATATAAAAAAAGTTTACCAGTCTATCGATTTCCCAAATTAGGAAAATAAATCAAAATTTGGGAAATCGACAGACTGGTTGATTAAAAAAAAATCAGCCGTATTGCTAATTTTTTGTAGTTGTTAGGTTACCCCTATCATCTGGCCTAATCGTTCTCTACTTGATCCCACCCTCTGTTTCGTGGCTTAAATCTTGTTCTAGTCTTTAATGGATCCCATGTTGTTGTTCTCTTTAATATTTCTGTTGATGCTATTCTCATAATGTGCCCCATCCATTCCAGTCACCTTGTAATGGATGTATTGTCGATGGATACTTTGGTAGATTATAGGTGTGGAAAGGGCTTCTGAATAGGTGGTGTTGCAGGTCACCTCAAGAGGAATGAAACAAATACTTCTAGCTCTGGCATATGTTTGATTTATTTACTAAATACATTACACTACTTACTCGGGGATAGTTGACAAATTAATTAAAGTTTTTTTATAAAAAAAAGGCGAATTTCGAAAAAATGACGATTTTACTAAAAAAACCGATTATTGTATATAATTGATCATGTTAAAAATTTTTCGTGTATTTTTTCGAAAAGTTGATTCAAAAACGAAATTTTTTTTAAAAAAAAAAGGTACCCACAAGTCAATTTCTAGAAAAGTTATTTCTATTTGAAAATACATTTTTTTTTAAATTCATCTTTTTTGAGGTTGGAGAAAAAAATTTTAAAAAATTCTCAAAAATGTTTTTTAAAGGGTAGAAAAAGAAGGAAAATTTTCAGCAAAATCTAAAGGGGTCGGGTTCAAAAGTGGTCGATTTGCTATGGGATACCCCATGTATATTTATATAACTGGTCAAGTTCGAGCAAAACATATAATTGTTTTTGTCTTGCTTGAACTTGACAATGACCTTCTTTAATTATATTTATTTAATAATGAAATGTTCGCACGTTTTGTTGATATAAGATCAAGGGAATTTAATTCTTATTTTAAATATTCATTATTATATTATTATATTGGGGCAAAAGGCATCACAACCAAAGATTATAGAATAAAAATATAAGATGTTTCACTTGTTCGAATTTATCGCGTAAAGCACCGATGTCGCTGGTGAATTGGATGGTACAGTACGTCGCTACGTCCTTACTTGCATTTAATTTGGCATATTATACTGGACGTCGCCTGTCGAGCGCTGTTATTTTAGAACGGTGTTTATTGGTTGTTCGTGTTTTATATTTATGTTGTATAGATTTTTTAAATTTATTAGTTAATAGTTGAAATGAGCAAAAAGTCATATTAATATTTTTCTCTTTAATAGCAAAGCTTAAACACTAAATATTTTGTAATATTTGCTAATAGAAAATTACGGATTCATTTTTATAATAAGGATATTATATAAACAAGTACATTAAGCAAGAAAACACAAAAATTCAATTCTATAGCTAACCAAAGTGGAATTGGTCAGATCCTTTTGAACGAATTTACTAAATTTTCTTTTCATCATCCATGTAATCAATTTCCTTTCAAACACTATGCAAGTATCTACACCAGAGTCCGTATAAATTTCACTCTCAAATGTATATTGAAAGATTTGAAAGACAATAGATTAAATTTAACACATAAACCAAACTCCTAACTTAGTATTTCAAAACATTTATAATTTTTTTTAATAAAGGTATCCTGCAGCTGCTTCTTTTTTTACCGTTTTAACCTTGTCAATCCAAAAAATACGCGTTATTTAAAGATCAAAATTTAAGATTTAGTGGCCCTATTATTCTGGTGGCTGATGAGTATGTTTAATTGAATGTGTGATAAATATCTGCTAGATTATTAATAAGTATCACAAAATTACTAAGATGCTGGATAAAAACTGTGAATTGATTCATTTTAAAAATTCGAGTTTATTTTTTACTTACCTTTTCAAATTAATATCCCGAACATTTTTCGAAATAATTAACATTTAAAAATAAACCTTTGTGATAAAGAATCCTATTTATTTGAATATATATTTCTCTAATTACCCCTGTATAGCTTAAAATAAAATAAGCTTTTCGAACTTATCTGGTATCTACCGGTCTCGTTATTGACAACAAAAGCGAGTCGTAAACATAATTTATGAGAGCGGCGTCCGTTTGGGACAGCAACTTGAACCAAACCGCCCTGGAGTGAAACATCTTATATTTTTATTCTGTAATCTTTGTCACAACCTTGCTTTTATATATCGGACTATATTATCTCCTTTTGTCTTTGTATGTTTCTTTTTAATCTTCTTTCTCCATATATAGTTATGTCTGGTGGAAATATTGTTCTCAATATTTTCAGATCTTCTTTTTTGTTTATAGTAATTGTTTCGAGTGAGTAAGTAATGACTGGTCTGATAAAAGTCTTATTAAATTTCAACAGTTCCCTATTTATGTCCCAAGTTTTGTCTTTTGTTGTTTGTCCTAAATAATTGAAGCTTGATACAATTCCAGACTTGAAGATACAAGACACAGTAAAGTTAACCTAATCTGACATTGACAGCATTCAATCAATTAATCGTAAATAAACCATAAGTAGTTACTAGAAAGATGATGAATCTTAGATAAAGTTCGATTGTGCCAGTGAGTGTATGTATTCAACTAAAATATTCAAAAAATAAGAAAATAAATAAAATTTAAGCATAATTTGAAGCAAAATTGATGGTTAAAAAGTTATGTGTCACACACGCAGGAAGCCCTAACTATTAGCTAGAGTTTGTTCAGCCATCCTTTGCCGTTAAGTAATACATTGTCCAGCTTGCTTCCTCATTCATGGAATGGATGAGACGGAATTATGACGTCATTAACGTATTTCTTATCTAAGGTCGACATACATTTTATCTGTTACTTTTGACAGTTCAGTTGTCATATTTTGAAAACAATTCTTAACATACTTCATTGATTATAATTATGAGGTTAAGTGTAAAATAGCATTCAAGTAATATATAAGACATACGTAAAACAGCAGAATACGTCACCCATTATGACGTAACGGCAAGGGATGGCTGAACAAACTCTACCTTCGCTAAGTTTGCTCGTGCATCCAATAATCTTGAGCTGCTAGTGCTCATTTTCTGCCCTTGAGACACTTTATACTATAAAAAGTTCTGGTTTTTAACAGGTGGTTCTCAATTTTCAAAATAAATTTCAAAGTTATTGAGGTAAAATTTTATAATTAGTTCAAAACAAAATAAGAATGCGGTGCAAAAGGCGTGAATAATTTTGGTACGTACTTATGAAAGTTTTTAGTTCAAAAAAGCCTACAGACAAATAAAAGTTTCAAATTTACCTGAAGAAAGCCCTTAGGTGAGCACAAAAACCAAAAATAATAATTGAGACAGATCTTTTTGAAAATTGACGATTTTTATAATTTCAAAGCAAAAGAGAAATAAAGTTATAGCTGATATCAATAAATACAGGGTGTACCAATTTTACCACAAAGATTGTAATCAAGAAGTAAATATCTATATGTCGGCGTCAATTAGTGAAATCCGTCATTCTCTGAAATGCCTAGTCATTTCACGTATTGCCGGCAAACAGCGTAATTGTACAATCGGTACACCGTTTGCCTAATAGTTTTAGGCATTCCCTGTAATGTCGGATTTACGTTAGTCAAACGCCGTAATTTTCCGTTTTCAGCTTTTACTCTGTTTGCCGGGTTTAGGGGGCGTCCATTAATTACGTGAGGTATTTTTGAGGATTTTTCGACTCCCCCTCCCCCCTGGTGAGATTTGGTAAGATTTTCCTTAACTCCCTCCCCCCCTTCCCCAATCTCACGTGAGATTTTTCTTGGGTGTAAATGTGTTGGATTATTAAAAAAAATCAAAAACCCAATATGTTCTACTACTCAAAGGATGCAGTTTTGCCAGGATCACCCTGGGCGACCCTCGGAAGCTGGCGCCGAAGAAATATTTGGCGATGACCAGGAAAAACCTACGTTTAACAGTAGGATTTCTGACTGGTCACTGTCAACTAAGGAAACACCTCCATACTATGGGGCTAGTGGACACACCTCTATGCAGGATGTGTGAACAGGAAGATGAAACTGTCAGGCATGTCTTATGCGAGTGTCCGGAGTTATCGTCAATAAGAGAGTGTGTGTTCGGTGAGTCTTGGCCTACACCTGCCGATATAAAGGAGATGTCTCCCAGTGACCTGTCCACCTTCCTGAGAAGGACAGGATGGACAATGACCTAGGAGGACAACTCCTCGGGAGGATGTACAATGGGTCACATGTGGCCTAAGTGCTGTGAGCCTACACACTCACCCTCCCTACTCTACAGATACAGATGTTCTACTACTTTTATTTAAGACTAGCAAAGACTAGTGTTTGAGAGTGTTGCTATTATTTAAAATCACATTAATAAAATTAAATAATAAAATACTATAATTTAACTTTACTTTCACGCAATTTTACACCATTTTCTACAAGAAAAAAAATTACGTGAGATTTACGAAAACACCCCCTCCCCCCCAAGTGAGATTTAGAAAGATTTAGTTTTACCCCCTCCCCCCCTAGAACACCTCACGTAATTAATGGACGCCCCCTTAGTCAATCATTGTAATTAGGCAGTGTTGCCAGTAGTGCATGAAAAGGTATTAAGTATTGAATTTTAAACATAAACATTTATTATCAATTATCAATATGTAATTATATTAGGAGAATGATTTGGACAAAGACAAAAAATGAAATATGATTCTGAGATTAAATTCGCCTAACTAAAGTATACATACCATAAAAAATAAATCACAGAACCAACAAATAAGAACGAAACAAAATATTATAAAGATAAAAGCTGATAATGTCTTCTCGTTTTTTTTTCCAGGCGTTTGTTTAGCCCGCAGAATTTCTGTGGCAACCTGAGAGAGAAAAAAGTAAAATATTATACCAGTTTTATAATTAAAATCTACATGCTCAAAAACCAATAAAAAGGCACACAATAAAATCACTCTTTCACCAAGCAAATGAATTATAAAACCGTGTTAAATGTGGCAACAGTGTACGAATTTGAAGTGATATTGTAGGCTGCAGAAGTTTGAGGTTATGTTTGAAATCCTAAAAAATTTACTTACCTCCGTCAATTCTGCAATATTCCAAACTTCTTATAAAACAATTCTGAATGCTTCGACATTCCAGTTTCACAAAAACATCACTACACAGATGTTAACAACAATTACAACGTTTGACTAAACCCGGCAAACAGAGTTACGACTGAAAACGGAAAATTACGGCGTTTGACTAACGTAAATCCGACATTACAGGGAATGCCTTAAACTATTAGGCAAACGGTGTACCGAATGTACAATTACGCTGATTGCCGGCAATACGTGAAATGACTAGGCATTTCAGAGAATGACGGATTTCACTAATTGACGCCGACATATATATTGAAATTATAACCGAATAATATAGTGATGCATAACTTCAGTACAAGAAAAGAAACTTATTTTTTTCTTTCAAGTAAAACACCCTGTATTTTACAGCTCAAATAAGGATGTCCAATGTTTAAATGTAAAAGAACCACCAAATATCTGACCTAAAACCATTGGACATTCTTTACTACAAAAGCTAAACACACCAACCTTTAATTAAATCCGGCACCTTATCCAAGGCCAAATGTATCCTGACAGGTATTTCTGGATTGGGTATGTCAGCTCTTTTACATTTTATCCTCTTTAGATGTTCCGTCATTTGTTTTTTACTATACAACAACGCCATGTCACTACCATTGGTTAAAGCATGTTGTGTGAATTCTATACAATGATCTGTCATTTTGGATAATTGTTCTAACGCTACCTTCTTTTCTTGAAGTGTCTTTTGCTTTGACTCGCACACTTCTGATAATTTTGCTATTAATTGTTTCCCTCGGACATTAATTGTATTTGTTAATCTATAGAAAAGTAAAATAAGATTAATGGTGAATAATAATAATGTTAATTCTACTATAGTACTCACTTTACTACCAGCTGAGTGATTTCGTTTACCAGAGCTCCTTTTTTGTCGGTTATTAAATTTTGACGATCGTCTATTACTTTCATTGCGCTAGTAAGTAGAGCCCGTTTATATCTAAGAAATAAAATGAAAACAAAACGTTAAAATCAAAATATATACAAGTGCAAACAGATTAAACGTAAAATGTACTAAAGGAACCTATAGTTTCTCCAAGCATTTGAGATAATATGAGTGCTTATCAAGTAAATGTTAAATGAAGTTTATCAAATCGCACATTTAATCTAAAAGTTCCATTGCACAAAATTTCAATTTTAAAATAACTCCATACCACAACTAAGTCAAAAATATCACTGTTGTATGCGGCTAACCTGAAAATTCTACCAAAGGTATGTATGTATTTTTTTTGGGTGACATTCACTGAGACCTAAAAGATCTATTGTGCCCCCTTACTTCTACTTAGTTTCTCAGGAGAGTCTCAGAAAATAGTAGTTCATTTAGTCCTATTTCATCATACCGAAGGAATTTTAGGATGTCTGCAGGCTTCAACTTATGTAAATGTTCCTCTTCTATCCAGTAATCTCCCAGGCACTGTGCTCTAGGATTCTGAAGTTCTGTGCAGTTGGAAAGTTTGTGGATGGAGGTTCCTTCTTCCTCCATTATTTTGAGCTTTTTCAGGTACCCTTTCAGGCGACAATGTCCCGTTAGGATCCCTGTTAAAACTCTTAGCGCAGTTTTACTTTGACTTATACATTCATCTGATCTCAACAGGTTGTAGTCACCCAGAAGAGTTTTTGATTGTATAAGCCCTACTAGATCTTTCCAATGGTCAGATCATCTCTTTTTCTCGGCTTTACCTATTTCTTCCAATATTACATTGGGGCTGATTCCGCAAAAGGGTTCAGGCCCCCAGAAAGGTATTTCAGTCCCCCTCTTTGCTAGTTCATCTGCTATTTCATTTCCTTCTATTCCAGTGTGTCCTGGAATCCATAGTAAGGTGACTATATTGTTCTCGCCTAGTTCATTGAGTTCGTCCAGGCATTCCCACACAATTTTGGAACTGATTACGCAAGAGGTCAGTGCTTTAATGGCTGCTTGACTATCCGACATTATGGTAATCCTTTGTCTTCTGTATCCTTTATCAATATTGAACTTAGCGCACTTTCTCATGGAGTGGATTTCCACTTGAAAGATACTTGGGGTTTTTCACAAGCTTTCAGAGTGTTTGGTTCCTGGCCCGAACACTCCTACCCCAGTTCCTTCTATTGCTTTTGAGCCGTCTGTGTACCATTGAATGGCATTCTTTCCAAGTCTGGTAATGGTATTTGGATCCCATTCCTTCTTGTTGCTTAATTCCGTAATTTTTACTTCCTTTTTCAAATTCATATCCCGAACATTTTTCTAAATAATTAACATTTCAAAATAAACCTTTGTGATGAAGAATCCTATTAATTTAAATATATATTTCTCCAATTACCCTTGTATAGCTTAAAATAAAATAAGCTTTTCGAACTTATCTGGTATCTACCGGTCTCGTTATTGACAACAAAAGCGAGTCGTAAACATAATTTATGAGAGCGGTGTCCATTTGGGGTAGCAACTTGAATCAAACCGCCCTAGAGTGAAACATCTTATATTTTTATTCTGTAATCTTTGATAAGGTTTAACAAAGGTTTATCAACTCTTCTCGTTCTGTGGCGGATCCAGAGAAGAGTTGTCACACTTTTGGTTTGAATGTTCGAAATATTCTTTTTTTTTTAAATGAACAATTTGATAGTAAGTTAATAAGGAACGAATAAAAGAATGAAATCAGCGAAATGAAATATGTCGAAGATAACCTCAAAAATTGCAGAAACCAGCTGAGAAATGTTAAACTGAGACTGCCTTGAGTTTGAATTTTATATTTATCCAACAAACAAAACACATTATTATTGGCTTAATAGTTAAACAGTAAGCAAGCAAGATTGCATCAAGCAAAACGAGGCGTTTGCTGTATCTGCCTTTTTGTCACGTAGAAAACGGTTTTTATAATAGAAATGTTAACTTACCCGACATCTTTCAACATTTCGGCAATAAACTTTTTAGCTTCAGACGCAATTTCGTTAGTGAATTTGTACTTGTGTTCTCTGTGTTCTAACAACTGACAATCTCGACATGTTAGTTTGTCGCACGTTTCACAAAACAACGATAATTTTTCGTGTGGATGATTCATGCAAAATAAATTAGCAGGACCGCCGTTCGTAACGGAATGCAATTCGACGAGTCCGTCTTCTTTTGGTTTTATGGTATGATCCTTTGTTATTTTTAGTCTAAAAACGTTTTCAATATAATTTTTTTTTCTTATAATTAAGATTTTTTTTACCTTTGATGTGCTTGTACGCAATTATCACAAATAAATTCTGAGCAATCTGTGCAGTAGCTTGTAGCAATGGCGTCGTCGCTACAGTTACTGCATTTCATATCAGCATTTTTGTTCGGGTCTTCATTGTTACTAGCCAGTTCCAGCAAAAACTGATTCTCGATTATGTTGTCTGGGTTACATATTATGCCACACGGGGGACATCCTATTTGGGCTGCAAATTAAAGTAAATAAATTATTAATTCGAAAATAGATGGTATATTTAATAATAATTGTTTCACAAATTGCATTTGCATAGTCAGATGTAAATTTGAACAAGCAACGGTGATATACCACTTTCGGATTAGAAGTTTATAGTGGCCTAAACATAGAAGCATTTGATTTTTGGGTAATATAGGCCAGGGTTTTGTTCCAATCAAGTTTATGAAAAAAAGATATTTTTATTATGTAATGTACATTTATGCGAGTAGCTTACGACACATAAGAGATATGAAAAAATTTTATGAAGAAAATCTTTAGCCAATAAAGCGCTCTACAAAAATTGTTCTATGTATTTTTTTCATTAACTTGATTGTAGCTTTGAAAAATTGAAAAAATGGCAAAATGTATTGACAAATCAACTTTAACCTTGAATAACTTTGAAAGTAGTAAAAATATCAAGAAATTATAGTAGCCCTTTTTTGTAGAGCGTCAAATTTCCTAAGGGTTTTGTTCCAATCAAGTTTATGGAAAAGATATTTTTGTAGATTTTTATTATGTAATGTACATTTGTGCGAATAGCTTACGACCCATAAGAGATATGAAAAAAATTTATGCAGAAAAGATTTAGCAAATAAAGCGCTTTACAAAAATTGTCCTATGCATTTTTTTCATAAATTTGGTTGTAGCTTTGAAAAATTGAAAAAATGACAAAATGTATTGACAAATCAACTTTAACCTTGAATAACTTTGAAAGAAGTAAAAATATCAAGAAATTATAGTAGCCCTTTTTTGTAGAGCGTCAAATTTTCTAAGGGTTTTGTTTCAATCAAGTTTATGAAAAAAGCTATTTTTATTATGTAATGTACATTTATGCGAATAACTTACGACCCATAAGAGATATGAAAAAAATTTATAAAGAAAATATTTAGTCAATAAAGCGCTCTACAAAAATTGTCCTATGCATTTTTTTCATAAACTTGATTGTAGCTTTGAAAAATTGAAAAAATGACTAAATATATTGCTAAATCAACTTTAACCTTGAACAACATTGAAAGGAGTAAAAATATCAAGAAATTATAGTAGCCCTTTTTTGTACAGCGTCAGATTTCCTAAGGGTTTTGTTTCAATCAAGTTTATGAAAAAAGCTATTTTTATTATGTAATGTACATTTATGCGAATAACTTACGACCCATAAGAGATATGAAAAAATTTCATAAAGAAAATATTTAGCCAATAAAGCGCTCTACAAAAATTGTTCTATATATTTTTGTGATGTGGTTGTTACGGGGTGGTATTCGACGTGTATCGGCCTCTCAACTGATGGTGTTGCTGGTCAGTCGGAGGGTCATCTTACAGGAATAAAACAACTACATGTAGCACTGGGATACATTCTGTTTATTACTTGAACTCACTACTATACATTATACTACTTATTACTTATGAATTGTGATATTCATATTCCAACATTCACATTAACATTAACACAAATATTAATAATAGTTCTTAAAATACTTTCGTTTGCATATTTATACAAGTCAAGTTCATCATAAGTAAATATAAATAATACTATTTATGTTTATTTCATGCTCTGAACTTGACTTCGAACGTGCGACCTTCCTACTTCTATTTATGTAACGATTCAACGTTCTTATGATTTGTTGAAATTAGCTTCAAGGGAATTTATGTCTTTTATTTAAATATTATTGTTAACTTATTATGTTGACCAAAAGGCATCAAATTTTTTTTCATAAACTTGATTGTAGCTTTGAAAAATTGAAAAAATGTCAAAATGTAATACTAATTTGATTTTAACCTTGAATAACTTTGAAAGGAGTAAAAATATCAAGAAATTATAGTAGTCCTTTTTTGTACAGCGTCAGATTTCCTAAGTGTTTTGTTCTGATCAAGTTTATGAAAAAATATATTTTTATTATGTAATGTACATTTATGCGAACAACTTACGACCCATAAGAAATATGAAAAAATTTTATAAAGAAAAGATTTAGCAAATAAAGCGCTCTACAAAAATTGTTCTATACATTTTTTTCATAAACTTGATTGTAGCTTTGAAAAATTGAAAAAATG
>CAJUYI010000247.1:0-17561 GCA_910591695.1 Galerucella pusilla | reverse complement strand
CTTTGAAAGGAGTAAAAATATCAAGAAATTATAGTAGCCCTTTTTTGTATAGCGTCAAATTTCCTACAAGAATATATCTTAGTGATTATTTAATTATTTAAAATCTCAATATAAGTATGAAAAGTTCAAACTTTCACATTATTTATTACGTTTATCTATTTTTTAAACAGTCTACTGTCTTCCCTACCTTTATCTTCAACAATTTTTTTCAACTTTACTCGTTTCTTATCACCCATTTCTTCGAAAACTTTTCTCAGCGTTTCTTTTTTCTTAAGAATATCACACACTTGCGTCTTTCCCACATGATACTTAATAGCCAGCTTACGTGTACTAGTACAGTTTTTTTCATAGTCCGCCACTATTTGTAACTTCTCTTTTAGCGACAAATGTTTACGTCTAAATCTCACAAACATTATTGTTTCTTCGACGACACGAAAAATGTAACTAAGCCAAAATTTTAATTCCTGCTTGAAACATTTAACTTTGAATACTGTTAGGTAGTCCGGAAATCAAAAACGGTCTCTTTTGAACAATGGGTTTCTTAAAAAAATTATTTTATGACTGACCATCCTTTTCATGTAATTTTACCCAAGGCCATAATTTCAAGTGACCATATTTTGATCGGAATTAAGGATTTTACGATTCTAGGAAGGTCGTCACTGGCCGTTAAATAAGCTGCCAAAATTGATAAGCTTCAATACAAAAAAAGTCTGTAAACTTTGATAATTTTGATAGGTGACAGGCCAAACACCAATGGAACATGTTCGTAAATTGTTCTGAACAGTTCTGATACTACCAGTGCTGTATTATTTGATATTTAAATACTATTAAGCCATTCTAATAAGAATACAATAAGTTATCTATGGTATTGTTGCATTTTTGCTGTTAATTTAAGTAAATAATTGGGTTCAACTTCAGATAAGAGAAAGGAAGCCTTACTGCTGTGATGCCTTTTGGCCGAAATATTAAGTTATTAATTATTTAAATTATTATTATAAATAAAGACATAAATTCCCTTGAATCATGAATCGTTTATAAATATGAAATATAAAGGTCGCACGTACGAAGTCAAGTTCAGAGCATGAAATAAATATAAACAGTATTATTTACCTATATTTACAAAAAGGTGAACTTGACTGGTCGTATAGTGTTTTAAGATTCATTCTAAATATATTCTATTAATTCTATCAATGCATTCAAATATTCTATTCTATTCATTTTAATCATTCTAATTAATATTCTAATAAGTAGTAGTAATAAGTAGTTAATGTATACTAGCAAGTAAGGTAATAAACAGAACATGTCCCAGTGATTCCAGTAGTTGTTTTATTCCTGTAAGATGACACACCGAGTAACCAGCAACACCACCTATTCAGAGGCCCTTCCACACCTATAATTTACCAAGTATCCATAGTAGGATACATACATTACATGGCGATCCTGCAAACAATTGGTATTCTGTGAAACATGGGTGGTAAATCAACGAAGCAAGAGGTCCAGGAAAATGGAGTGGTCAACAGCAATTTCATTACGGTCTGATGAAACAGATTAGGACAGATTTAGGCACAGAATATAAAAATTAAATATTCAATGCTTTAACTAAAATGTTAAATATTAGTCATAATTATTGAACAGCATATCATCATCAATCTATAGGAGGTTGTGAGAAATTACATAGAACGCTTAATGAGTATGTGAGACATTTTATAAATGAAAGTAAGGATGACTGGGATGAACGGTGCAAATTATTTGCTTATTGTTATAATACGACTCCAAGCTCTTATCATGGTTATACGCCATTTGAATTATTGTTCGGGAAACGTGCTAACTTACCCGAGAATCTCACGAACGACATTGAGCCATGCTATAATATTGATGAATATCAGAATGAGTTAAAATATAAACTGCAGGTAGCTCATCAGAGAGCAGAGAAATATTTAACCAAGTATAAACTTAGTAGACAAAGTCAAAATAGTAAGGTAGCTAATCCTGTTGATTTTAAAATAGGGGATTCAGTTTTAGTAAAAAGGGAAAATAGAACCAAATTCGAATCTCAATATATAGGTCCATTTACAGTCACAGAGGTGAGTGAGGTTAACTGTAAAGTCAAATTAGAATCAGGTGTGATAAAAGAAATACACAAAAACAGAATCCATCCTTATTGTAAAATGACTTAAAAATTGTAAAGGTAGAATCGAAGTGCGGGTGTGTTTACAAACAATTATGAATAGCGTAATATGTGTGTTGCTATCCTTGTTTTGGAACGAAAAAAGAAGACCAACGGTCTTTTGGCCATGAGATTTCTCCACTTTTAAAAACACTCTTTCAAATATTAGTCCAAGTGCCGGGTATTTTTTGTAAAAAATGTACGGGAACAGGTATTTTCTTTTTTGAATATGTTCTGGGTTGTCCCCTGAATGTAAATCCAAGTTGGCGTCATGGGAGGGGCTTCACTTCAGCCGCAATCTTGAAAAACACGTTTTATTAAAAATCGCGTGAACCGCGCATCGTAGGACAAAAATTGTGGAGTTCATTATTGTAGATAATAATATTTGCCATCTTTTTTATTCGAAACTTTTTTTAGTATAAAGCATAATATGGTTTTTGCTAAATATTTGGTTAATGGTCAATGATAAATTAAAAATGATGGTAATTGAATTGTAGAACGTGAAATTTTCTACAAATTTCATCTGAAACTTTTTCTCGTAGCACTTAAAGTTTAGGAGCTGCAGCTTGGTAAAACTTGCACCTCGTATATTATCAGTGGCGATATTGCTCGTTGTATACGAAAACCATTTCATAACGCATAAAATGTCATGAAGTGTTAGTTAAAAAAATGTCAATACAGCTGTGTACCGAATCAATTAAAATTATAAAAAAAGTGGAGAACAACTAATAATTCATCAATCTTTATTTTTGTTTAAAACGGTATCATCATATAAAAGATTGTCAATGTAGCAAAAAACAATAGTGCATCGCTACATCATAAGAATTGTTATTGTTATTCTTGATATTATTATTATTAATTAAGGTTATGCTTGTATTATGCTATTTTATATTGTTTATTATAATATATTGTAATATTAGAAATGATTTCTTTTTTAATAGAAGAATATGAAGGTTGGTATTCAATTTGAATTTTTTATTTTTTTAAATTTAACGTGAATCTGTTTTTCGTTAAATCGTTAACCCGTTTCAATTGTTGCAAATTATGTAAAATACTATGTATATTAGTCTGCACTTTATTTTCTCTGTCTAAAACGAGGTCTAAAATTGTTGTCGAAATCACTGAAAGAAAAAGAATTTTACGAATGTTCTTTTAAAAAAAACGGACTTGGACATTTGTTATAATATAAAAAGTGGCATTATTTTACGGGGCGAGTCCTATTTTTTTCGATATCGACGGAAGACACTCGTCGCTGTGATGTATTGGATTGGTTATCTATTCAAGTAATAGAAAGAGTCTCTGTAAAAGAAGACGACAAATCAAACGTCATGTCAATAACCAACAAATGACAACACATGCTTTTCGGCAACAAGCCATACCTGTCAATCGGCAGAGAACTTACTTTGTATGATGTGTTAATGAGCAATAAACGTATTAAACTGAGATACTGATTATTACTATTATTAGTAACCTAACAAAGATACATAACAGTCGCCTTGTGAATCTGTCTCTTCTGCCTCCACCATATCAAATAAGTAACGAGAGAAAACTAGACGCAACATAATATATTGGAAAGAACAGAATTATAACACTCAATTCGAAATATATATATATACAATTTCCTTCATATCTGGCCACATGTAGTTACTGCGCATACTTGCAACCCTGTGACCAGTACATTTAACGCCAAGTCACAAACAGGCGAGGGAACGACCCTAGCGCATGATGAATATACAGCATTATAATCTCGTTATAATCTCATTTACAGCGTAATAGCTCCTAAACTATAAATGCTACTGGAAAAAGCTTCCAATGAAATTTATAGAAAATTTTATGTTCTACAATTCAGTTACCACCATTTTCAATTTATTATTGACATTAACTAAATATTTAGCAAAGACCACATTGAAAAAAATATATATATAATTAAATACCTATGCATTACACAAAAAAGTTTCGAATAAAAAAGATGGCAAATATTATTATCTACAATAATGATCTCTACATTTTTTGTCGTACGATGCGCGGTTCACAAATATATATACCTGTTCCCGTACATTTTTTTCAGAACCTACTTTTTGGCTGGGGCTCTTGGCCTATATGTTAAATTCTCAAATACAAACAAATCCTAGACAATATGTTTAGACCAATGGTCTTTTGGCCATGAAATTTCTCCACTTTTAAAAACACTCTTTCAAATATGTTAAATTCTCAAATACAAACAAATCCTAGACAATATGTTTGCCCAGAAATACAGGAACTGTTACTATAGAAAATATTAAATTTGAGTATATTTTTCCCATTCATCTGATCTGAATCTTTTAGTTTTTGACAATGTGTCCATACTACAATGCCTACCACCCTGTATATGATATAAAGTTGAATTAATTTGTCTTGAATTTCATATCAATGAAGGTTGATGGCCACTTAAATACTTTATGTTACAATTCAAGACATATTTAACCTTGAAGGTACCCTGCTGTTTACATTATGAGTATTAAATAACTTAAAATTAAATTGTTTTGTTATAAAATGAAGTTAAACAATGACCACAAATTTTAATTTAACCATAAATAAACAGTAATGTCAGTATGTAGTGTTTTGAAATGGATGTAATTATTGAATTTCAAATTGTCATATATGCTGTTGGTACTAACAACCTTTGCAATAATGATGGAATCCTTCACTTTTATTAATAATATGTACACCAAAATGTGCTTAGCATGCAAATTAACACATTTACTTTTAAAACTAAAATAATGTATCTGACATAACTTACCTGGCAATCCTTCATTTGAGTGTTCGTACAATCTACTATCTATGCAACTAGAACAGGAATTATGCAGACACTCCAGTAACTTTGGATTATCTGCAGCACTAAGAACTCTGTCACAAAATATACATTTGAATGTAAAGCTTTCTCTAGTTGTAGGGCTCTCGACAGTCTCTACATGATGCTCCTCGGGAGGAGTGTTAAATACATCATCTTTAGAGATATCTTTTGAATTTTCATTTTCAAGGTTGTTTGATTCTGAAAGAAGTTGGTCTATCAGCATCTCTTGGGCAGGAGTAAGGGCTTCTGGTTCATTTTCTGTGAGTTGATCATTGTCTGCTAATGTTAGTGGATCACCATCTACATAACCATCTTTCTCTCTAAATATATATAGAATACCTTGATTAAAATTAAACTTAATTTACAAATACAATTTTAGCACTTATATGGTAGTGAGCAGATACATGAATAATAATTTTAAATGATTGACTTTTTAAGAAACTTGTGAAAAATGAACATTTTTAAAAAAAACTATAGTACAAAATTGAATAAAAATAAATTTTCTGGTTGTATATTTGAAACCCTGGATTTTTATAATCCCAGACAATATTTTGTGAGGTTTTAGATAAATTACCCTAGTAAGTTTTGAGACTCCTGAGGCTCCACTGACAATGGGGTTATGAAAGCCGGATCGTTGAGGAACACTTTCGATTCGTTTAATTCAGCCATACTTTTCATATATTAGAAAGAGGTCATAAACTTTAAAAATCACAGCAAGGCCACTTTTCACACTTTCATTAATTGATGCATTGCCACAAAATTCATCTGATGTAGAAAATAAATAATGATAAACGTCTTTTGCATTTAAATTCACTGAATATTTATTTATTTATATTATCTATGACAGCTTCAGTTTTTGCAGACGCCTTTTTCATTTCTGCCACTTTTCTCCATATTGAACACAGTACCAACATTTTCATCTGTCAAAGTTAAAGGATGAGATAAAGGAAAACCCAAGTATAGCCAACATAGAAATAATTACAGCTCACGATTTCTAAAAATCTAAAAAATATTGGAGCATGTGATATATACTATATGCTTGAGGCAATTTATGAAATATCAGGAATTATTTACCGTTGTGGATGAAGGATAAGTAAGCATGTATTTAAAACAGTTTCAAATATAAAAGTAGTTTATGTTGTGTTGTCTAGGAGGAGTTCTGTAGAGTGTAGAGTGGATCATCTAAGCATTCTCAAAAATACTTGTCATTTGTCAATGTCAAATCATTCCTTCGCTTGTCAGTTTTGTCACTTTCCCAGTAATTTTATAAATTTTTGGTTATTTATTTAAATTTTAAAATGACCAGGTAATTAAAAAAACGCTCATTGGAAACCCTTTTCACTATTTTAATAATTTAATATGGTTTCAGAGAAAGTACAGAACTTGGAAACGTAACTCCTCATAATATAAAACAACTTAAGCGCCTAAATAGTGTGGTTTTTCCTGTATCCTACAATGATAAATTTTACAAAGACGTTTTGGAAGCTGGAGAATTGGCTAAACTCGCTTATTATAACGATATCGTAGTTGGTGCAGTCTGTTGTCGAATTGATACATCGGAAAAATCTAGGAGATTATATATTATGACTCTGGGATGCTTATATCCATACCGCAGATTGGGTATCGGTACTCTTATGGTTGAACACGTTTTAAATTATGTAGAACAGGATGGCAATTTTGATAGTATATTTTTGTAAGTCTTTATTATACTTTTACATTAATTTATAACTAAAAGTAAATTTGTTTATAGGCACGTTCAAGTCAACAATAAAGGGGCCATAGGTTTCTATCAAAAATTTGGTTTTGAAATTGTTGAGACAAAAGAACACTACTACAAGAGAATAGAGCCTGCAGATGCACATGTTCTTCAAAAAAATCTTAGAAAAAAAGATCTAGTTAACGGAATTTTTGATTTTTAAGGCTCAATGGTTTAATTTATTTGTTATAGTATTTTTACCATTTTTGTTAAGCTAATTTTACCGAGTTTTTTTGTACATACCTAATAAACTCAATTTGCAAATTTTCTAATGTGAGTCAAAACCAAAAATACAAGCTAATTAAATTTTGTAATGAATCAAGATTCATTTTACCATTATTGTGGATCCAATCCAGAACTAGTAAATAGATCTTTTACTATGTTTGTAACAAGGTAAGCAGATATTTTTTAACAAACCCTATTTTATTTTTCTTTGGAATTTTGTGTCCAATCTTAAAAAGGAACATTTCTTTCGGTATCCAGTGAACTATATGGAAAGGTAGTACCTACCATAATAGTCTTTATTCATTTAATTGGGACAATAAAACACAATATTTAATTACCACAAATTTTAATAAAAGTAATTAATCAAAAATATATATCACCTTAACATTTTACATAAATATACTATTGAAAGACAGTATAAACTATTTACTATGATCAACCAGGAAAACGACAAAGGTCTTCAGAGATGTTATTTCTAATATTCATGTGAAGTCCATATGATATCACAAGCAAATACTTTCCTATTTGAAGATATAATATCACTCAATAATTTTGACAATAGAGCAAATCTACAGCTTTCTACAAGAAAGAAATAATTGTCCATAGAATGGACATTCACAAAAATATTATAATATACAACATATATCTCTAAAGTTTGGATAAACATAACCTTAGAAACCAAAAAATCCGCAATCGAATTGGCCCTAGGTAGATACACTTTGTACCTTGTAATAAAAAAGACATTTTGAGATTAAACAGGCCCAAAATAACAAAATTTGTTGGTAGAACATTGAGACAAATTTGGAAACAAACTTAAATTACATAATATTAGTCAAAAGACTAATAAAAATATCAATTGTGATGTCCAATGTTACAGTTCATACCTGACAGTTCTACTCGACTGAAAAGTATTTAACAACTGTACAAAATTAATCCTACCAGAAAAGACCCTTCAGAAGTTTCTTTTCAGCATTTTATATAATTATTAAATGTCAATGTAAATATGTTTGAAGGCACTGAATGAATGGAAGAAAGCATTAACTGCAAAAAATTGAATGTTAGATTATTTCACAAAGAAAAAAGATAATTAGGCAGTATGAAGTGTAATATTAGTGCAACTTCACCACTGTTTACAACTTTCTTCATATGTTTGTATTGACATAAGGCTTAAGACGCTGAAAAGAACTGAATCCAGTTTCTAGATTTGGACGAAGATAGTATAATGTTGAGGATTTATTTTGCTAAAAAGCTTTCAATAACATTTGTTAGAATTTCTGATACCTGCCATCAGTATGATGGAAAGGTATAGTTATTAATAGTAAATAATGGATAAAATCAAAAATAATGTACACTATATACAATCAATATCAAAATATTTATTTTACTAAAAATAGCAATGCTTCGCAATTGAAATATATTATGTTACATTTTGATAATGTAGTTGTAGTTAATGCACCAAGATATTTTAAACCATAATAGATGACTAACTTTCAGTCTGTAGAAAAACCTGATTTCCCCATTTGTATATTTATAATAAATGCATTTACAAATGACAGTCATCAAAACAGTTAATTTCACTTCTTATGTATTGAGAGTTAGCCATCTAGATTTTTGATCTAAAGTACACCACTCGATGACTTTTTGGTTCCATAACCAAGGACGTTTCAACAATTAAGTAAAGTTTGTCTCTGTATCACTTTAAAACCTTTTATTTTGTCTCACCACTGTTGCTCCCGCAAAAACCAATTATATCACTGTTATAGTTTTGTAAGTTCATCGATACGGCAATTAACCAATTTAGTTATCGAGTCCGTCATATTGTGATCTTCTGTGGGTACAATATCCGACAGAGATGTTAGTTCTAAAAGAGAGGCCTGGGGATCTACTGAAAAATGTCTTACGATTTCTCCACTGTCGAGGTTTTGAAAGACTAGATTATTACCATCATTGGCGTTTAAATTGTTGCTAGATTGTATATTCCAAGTTCCCATAGATGGCAATGGAGCTGTTGAGGAAGATGGAGGATTCCACTCCATCTAAAAAAATTATCACTGTTAGATAAAATTACATATCTTGCCAAAGGATGGCAGGCAAATAGCAGGATCACCCTGTATAGGTAAATGTCAGTTGCATAAATAATTTACCTGTGTTTGAGGAGGTGATAAAAGATTCAAAGGTACAGCATCATAGGGACTGGTAACCATTCCAACACTGTAAGGACTTACACATCCCCCATATGGTGAAGGTGTTGCTAAAAAAGGAGAAATAGAGGAATTTACATCAGGGATATTATCAAATACATAATTATAATTCTAGATTTCAATTGAAAATAAAAATTTTCGGTTTTCAGCATTTCTAGTCTCAGTCGGTAAGAAAAGTTTGTTATTAACCGGAAATACGTCACTCTATAAAGAGTGCTGTGGAACCGTAACGTCCGTCTTCTGATTGTATGTAGGGTTGCCATATTTTAAAATTAGGAAAGCGGGAGGATAATTTACACGCACAATCCGCTGATAAATAACCATGAGCATGTTTGATAGAAGATAGAATGAAAAACGAAAGCACATTCTGCTCGTGCGGTCATTGTATAACAAAAATGTGTCAATTTTTTTTCCTTGTGAACCTTTCGTCGTATTTTTCTTGTGTTTTTCCGTTTTCATATGTTTAATTATATCGTTTTCTCCGCCGTGATTTATTGTAAATTGTGAGTCGCAAATCGTACATTTAGCAAAAATATCTTTGCCCCTACAATCCAAGGATAAGTTGTGCTCCATTCATTATTAAATTTATACATTCCATTTAGTTTTTTGAACAGAAGGTTCAGCCCCACTAGCCCCAACCTCAACTTTCTCTTGATTTGGCTCAAACTCCGGAAAAGTATGTCCTTGTTTATCTTCATTTAGTTCACAATCATCTTCGTCAACGCTAATTTGCCCAACCCAATCAATCTCATCATCACTTAAATCATTACTATCAGAAAGATACATAATGAACGTCAAATACCAAGGAGAATAAGAAAATGATGATTTATTGCGTAGTGCAGCAAAACACAGGCAACACTGATCGTGCACTGATCTCTGTTATCATCACTGAGCAGACAAAATAAGCCGAGTCGCCTAAGCTTTGCGGGATTGCGGGGCGAGTTTGAGTCAGGGTTGCCGATTGTTTAAAAAATGATAATTATTAAAATTTGAATTACTGTATACTTTATTTGCCGAAATTCGGGAGGTTTGTATATGGGCGTGGGAGGCGGGAGATTTGGTAGAAAAGCGGGAGTCTCCCGCCTAAATCGGGAGGGTTGGCAACCCTAATTGTATGAAAGGTAAGACAAAAATCATGACTTTGAAATTGAACTTGCCGTTGAAAATGCTTAGTGATTTTTTAAATGTTTCGTGTGATATTATAGTGAAAATAATGGGAAAGTGTTGCTATAAAAGTATTTCAGGTTTGTTTGTTTTTGTTATTATTGACGGATCATGAAAAAATATCGACTTATGAAGAAAAACAGAAAATTTCGTTAACTGTTTTATAACAAATATATTTGTCGAAAATCAATTGATTTTGGACAAACTTGATATGTACATACTTATTTCTTTACACCGGTTTGTTGATATAATATCTAATAATTAATATACCCGTCATTGCTTAGAAGTATTTTATAATGTATTGAAGTAAAATATTTTTGAACAAACCTATATTAACTTTATAATTTAAAATGTAAAGTTAAATTATCACAGACGTTTTTTTTTCCTTCAAAGATTATTAAAAAGTAAGGTTAGAAATATAATTTTGTTTACCTCTTGGTTCCATTTTGACAGCTTCCATTGAATAATCTGCAGTAAATTTGTTACCACCTGCAACTACCAAGCAATTCATTATTTTTTTGTTATTAGATACACACAAAAACATGTAAATAGGATAATGTATTTCTTAGAGAAACTATTGAAATTTTTGTTTTGGGTTTTAACAATTATCCCTCCCTTCTCCCCATGAAGGAAGACAAGGGACAGGATGAGGAGTTATTTATTTAAAACTTGGTGCATTCTACATTTTACTTGCATTTAATGTATTAATTTTCATTTAAAGTTGGTTTTACTCTAAGAAATCATTAACACTAATCATGCAAAAAAATCAAACATGTTTCTTTATCTGTTTTTGATAAGCTACATAAAAAAATTAGTGCTAAAACTAAAAAACAATGGATTTTAAGACTGCAAATTTTTATTTAAAGTCTTTTCTATAATATGAAGGTGTGAAAACAACATATAACACAATAAATTAAAATAATTGGTGTATAACATTCGTCTAAAGCCATGCTAACTAAACACTCAATATAATAATATATACCTTTTTTTTAATATCTTCCTGCTGCTGAAATGTTCAATAATAGATTTGCCCCAACTAGCATCAATGTTTGTTAAAATCAGCTATATCTTTTCTCGGTATTTTAAATGTTGGTTGGAACAAATCTAGTATCAAAAGGGCAGAATTTAAATACCAGAATATAAATGTGCTGAAGAATAATTAATGAAACTGCAAATTCTCCAGCATATACATGTTATGTTATATAAACCAATCCTAATCGTCAATCCAATATCATGTAATTGGATGTTGAAATCGTAATAATAGTATATGAAATGCTAAATATCTTATACCTGCTCCTTGTTTGAAGAAATTCACTTGAAATTTCATAAAGCAATTAATGAAGACATTCTGATTTCTAACAAACGGCTTGTTTTGATTTTAATAAAAAGGCAAGAGGATATAAAATACGTATATTTTTGTTCAATATTATAAAAGCAAATACAAATGTATAAAGCTTCACAAAACCTAACAATCTAATTAGAAAACTCTCCAGAATCAACACACATTTAAATATTTTTTAAATAGACAACCTTCTATGAAAAAAAAGTTACTAGAATAGAAATTAAATGTAATAAAGAAAAATGATAATTTGTCTTTCATTTTACAAAAACAGATAAATAAACAATATTCTAACAATCACAAAATGTAACAAAAGGGTTTTTTAACAAGTATTCGCTATGGTAACACAAACATAGAAGTATGTAGTAAGTAACATGTGACAAGTACAAGATCACACAACAAAATATTTTTTTTTCTATTTATTTGCAACTAGAAACCATCTCAAAATGTTGGCCTAAGAGATTTGAAATAACTAAAATAATGGAAGCTTTGAAAAAGGAAACAAAACCAATGAAGACCTCATTACAATTTGTATAGAACAAGAAAGAAGGAAGTTGATATGATGGGTAGATAGATATCCTAAGAAGGTGTCAAGTTGCTAGCAATACCTATAAGCAAAAACAGGAATGCCTAAACTTAAACACTAGACGTAAATTGTTGTATCTAAGTTGTTTTTTATTCAAAATTGGCCAACATTTTGAAAATAGTACATTTATAGGTATCTATTAAATTAAAGAGTGGATAGATTATTATATAATCTATACTAAGTATTTTAGTAACTTTATTTTTAATGTGACATTAATACAACATTGAAAATGAAAATGGTTTCAAATATTTGCTAAAAGTATTGGAAATTGAAGAATAAGTATTTAGGGTACTATGGTTTCAAGTATATTAAGCATGCAAAATCCGAAAATTTCACAAATGAATATGTAACTTGACAACATTGCATAGGATTTGAAAAAAAACTTGGCACACGGTTTGAGAACATGTGGAGTGGATTGTTTTGATGCCGTTTTCGTTTTTCAAGCTGTTTTAATGTATAATTAAAAATAACTAAGTTTGTGAGATAATTTTCCCATTAATAATTTACCGAATTTTTATCAAAACTGTACAAAAAGTGATATAAAATGGTAGAGTATATTATCAAAAAGCTGTATATATACAATAAAAATTGTATACAAATCCCACCACCAAGAATATATATTATGGAGATAAAAAATTTGAACTTACGATCTCGCTTTAATTGGTTCATAAATTGATGGGGATTCTCAATTTTTTGTCGCTTATTAGGTAATAAAACTCCTGGTTCTAAAAATATCAAATAATAAATAAGATTCAAAAATACAATCAACAAAAATAAAAAAATGTTCAAACCTTAGAACATAGAACAGAGAGGAAGGAGCATTAACCAAATAAGTTTGCATCCAAATAGGAGGTTGCAAATGGCGAGTAGTCGTTTCCGTTTTGACAGTGGCGTACTGTTTGTATAGGGTATGGGATATGTAAAATTTTAAAATTGTAGCTTATTGAAATGTATTAAATATATTATGTTTTACTACAAGCTGTCATATACAGGCAATATTGTCTAGGAGCAATGAAAATACGAATATAGAATAATACTTCTGATAATACTTATTTTCACCAAAAAAAACTACATAAACAATCTACGTCAGTCAACGTCAACTTCACAAATGAGTCATAAGTAGGGTGTTGCAAATAGCGACATCCTTGCTGTCTGTTTTATGTTCTAAGGTTCAAACATAACCAATAAAAAAGTTATTCACTCTATGTGCTTAAACCAAGATTTACTTTTTATAATAAGTAGACTTTTTACTAGATTAAGGGGGATGTATGAGTGGTAAAAGTTATAGAGATATGCAACCACAGACTTTGAAGAAAAATAACCTTACAAAATGTGTCTTGAATGTTGCTTTCCTAATGTAAAGTTATTCTTGTGAAATATGTTCTAAGTGCTTGTAATATCAAGTAGACAAACAGTTACCCCATCCAAATGGATGTCGGAACTGCTCACCACAAGAGTAGCAGAGACGAGGACGAGCAAAGACATTGTCTCCATCTGCACCACCAGAGGATGCCCACATTAATGTGGAGTTTGGCGGTTGACAAACTCCTGTGTATTGACATATCTCGGAATATCCTGCCAAGGATATGCCGACGTTATTGTCATAACAGCCAGGGGGAAATTCGAAAATACCCTTTGTGATATTGTACAAAAGGGTCTGAACTATACAAATAGCTGGTTTAGGCGAGTTGGACTTAGCATCAACCCCACTAAAACCATCTTGATAGCTTTTACTAAGAGAAGAAAACTCAACCATAAAACTTGATGGGAACGAGATTCAATGGAGACAAGAAGCCAAGTATCTAGGTATGACTCTAGGCAGTGAACTCCTGTGAAATAAACACGAAAAGGAGATTACATACAAGGCAAAAATGGCTCTAATGGTGTACAGGAATCTGACAGGAAGAAACTGGGGTTGTAACCCAAAAATCCTAAGCTGGATGTACACTGTCATAGTGAGCCATTGCGTGGAGTAGTAGAACTAGCCTATTGACGACGAGAGAAAACGTCTCCAAAATTCAAAGACTAGCCTTTATATGCATTACAGGAACAATGAGAACATGCCCAACGGCAGCCATGGAAGTGATTCTCAACCTCACATATGGTGGTGGAAAGTGTTACAGAAAGAACAAGATACAGACTAAGTAGAGAGAGAATCATTGAAAAAAACCACCTCCTTACTTCAAAGAAATTCGTTACGGAAATGAGCAACAAGAAGAAATGGGATCCAAATACCATTACCAGACTTGGAAAGAATGCCATTCAATGGTACACAGACGGTTCAAAAGCAATAGAAGGAACTGGGATAGGAGTCTTCGGGCCAGGCACCAAACTCTCTGAAAGCTTGGGAAGAACCCAAGTATCTTTCAAGCGGAAATCCACGCCATAAGAAAGTGCGCCCAGTTCAATATTGATAAAGGATACAGAAGACAAAGGATTGTCATAATGTCGGATAGTCAAGCAGCCATTAAAGCACTGAGCTCTTGTGTAATCAGTTTCAAAATGGTGTGGGAATGCCTAGACAAACTCAATGAGCTAGGCGAGAACAATATAGTCACCTTACTATGGATTCCAGGACACACTGGAATAGAAGGAAATGAAATAGCAGATGAACTAGCAAAGGAGGGGACTGAAATACCTTTTTGGGGGCCTGAATTCTTTTGCGGAATCAGCTCCAATGTAATATTGGAAGAAATAGGTGAAGCCGAGAAAAAGAGAAGTTCCTTCCATTGGAAAGATCTAGTAGGGCTTATACAATCAAATACTCTTCTGGGTGACTACAACCTGTTGGGATCAAATGAATGCATAAGTCAAAGTAAAACTGCGCTAAGAGTTTTAAAAGGGATCCTAACGGGACATTGTCGCCTGAAAAAGCTCAAAATAGTGTAAGAAGATGAATGCAGATTTTGTGGCATGGAAGAAGAAACCTCCATCCACATTCTTTCCAACTGCACAGCACCTGGGAGTTTACTGCCTAGAAGAGGAGCATTTACCCAAGTTGAAGCCTGCAGACATCCTAAAATTCCTCCGGGAAATAGGACTAAAGCAGCTACTAGTTTCCGAGACTCTCCTCAGAAGCTCAGTGAAAGTAAGGGGGCACAATAGATTCTTTAGGTCTCAGTGAATGTCACCCCAAAATATATAAATGTGTCTTGAATGTTGCTAAAGTCATACTTCTGAAATATGTACTACTTGTAATATCAAGTAGACAAACAGTTACCCCTAATCTATGAAATATCTATTCTACATTTCCAGAACAAGAATTTAATAAAAACGGATGTCTCCAAACGAGTGGTTCAAGATATAATGTTGAAAATGAGTCAAATATTTGAATTTTTTTAAACAAGAATGAAAAAAAACGTAAAAAATTGTACATATTATGTTTTCGAAGCAAGCCTAGCTAATACTTCGGCGTTGGTTAACAATTTCCCCCCTTCCACCAGAGCGTAATAACAAGACATCTCATCAAATTCACTTTGAGTAGCGTGAGGAGCGATGGCAGTATACAAAGCGTAATGCTCAGCTTCCGTCAAATCCAAATTCATATCGACATCATCAGCTACAGTATCTTTATTTGCTAAATTAACATTACTATTAGTCGGGCTATCTTTTAACGGTATACGAATACTGTTAGAAGAGTGAGTCGATATGTTCCCTGTACTTTTACCCAAGTTTTGAACGTGCAAAGATTGCGTGCTAGTTATAGTTTTCGTCGAAGGAGACACGCTAGGTTCGCGAGAAGGATTCGCCGATTTGGCCTTCCCTCTACGGAATAATTTCGAAAAGAAACCTCGTTTTTTAGGATTCGGAAGTGTAGAATAATTTGGAGTCGGCGGTAGATGTTTCTGAGGTGGTGACAGTTCCAGCTGCGATTTCGGTCTTTGTAGATTAAATGAGTTAGTTCTGCTCACCGATATTGCTCGTACAGTAGAATTTGATGAGTGTAAATCCGGTTTTTGTAAACTATTAGTACTTCCTATGAACGTTTCTAGTTTTTTTGTACGTTTAGGTGGTAGAGGGGGTAATTTTTCTGCGTCGTTTTCTCTTTTGTTCGCTGTTAACGTCGGTTTCGGGGGATAACTAGGTCTTGTAGTTACATCTACAGGATTCTTGAAAGCTAACTGTAGACTAGAATAAGTTTTAGCGTCGTCAAAGGAATCATTGTATGGTAAATCAATTAATACTGGTTTATCGTAGTCAGATATTGGTTGGGAAAGTAAACGAGCCTGTGTATCTGAATAAATTTCATCTAATTCAGCTACTTGGTTGATGAGTTCGTTAAAAGATTTCTCTTCTACTTTATCTACTGAAATACTGTCTTTTTTGTTCAATTTTAATTCGGAGTAATCCATAGTTTCGGGAATAATTTGGTTATTGTTGGTCTCCACAGCGGAATTCCAATTTAATGGGACTTCGCTAACAATTTGAACAATACCATTATCATTTTGATCTACAGATTTATTCACTAATATTATTTCGTTGTTGATATGGTTATCTTCTGTCGGTAAAACAGTTTCTTTCCAACCGACATCTTCTGATGATAAAATAGATTCCTTCCAACCGTCATCTTTATTAGAAGTTACGGATAATTGTCGTTTCGTTATTAGTTTCGTATCGCTCGCTAATATGGAATCAAAGAGGTTATAGTTTCCTTTTTTAGCTAGTGTTCTTCGGAATGACCAATATGGGGGCCTACCTGAATCTATTGGCAGCAGCTGGAACGGTAGAGCTTCACTGATGGCGCCGTCAGAGGGCCTCCTGAGCTGGATGAAAACCTTGACGGCGTCGGTGACGTCGGTAGTCTTGTATCGGGGGGTTTTGAACCAAATGGCGGTCTGTTTGTGCACCTGGGACGGTTGGAAATCTGCCAGAGCTTCCCAATCGCCATTTTCTTCGAAAAATCTCACTTGTATGTCTTCTTTTGCTACCTAAAAATGAAATTTTCAAATTTTAAGTCGATTTATTTTGGTTATTGAAGTGAAAACTGGTGAAAACCATTCACCACGGGCGTACTATACAAATATTTAAGGAGGCTGTATTATCTATAAAAATTTCAATCCACCATGGGCGCACGGAAAATATTTTTAAGGGGGTTATTTTATTTATAAAAAAGTTCATTCACCACGGGCGTACAATACAAATATTCAAGGGGACTGTGTTATTTATAAAAATTGCAATTCACCATGGGCGTACGGAATATAATTTTAAGGGAGTTATTTTATTTATAAAAAATACAGGGTGGCGCAATCTTCTGACATCGGAGGATTACATCGTTGTGGTGATAGATAGA
>CAJUYI010000246.1:341598-368159 GCA_910591695.1 Galerucella pusilla | reverse complement strand
TAGCTTGATTATACTAACAAAATATTTGGTGAATTAACAAAGATTAATATGAAAAATATCGTGTGTAGTGCGTGATGAAACACAAAATCACACTTCACCCTAGTCTATCATCTATCATGGGAAATTTTCATCAAAGATCAGTTTATTTGTAATAATTTTAAAGCCGCGTCCACATTAGTAAAAATTTATGCTGTGTGTGAGAACTCAACAAAAATTTATGTGTGCGTAAAAATGTATGCAAGTGTGAACGTGTTCATCAAAGAGATTTGTGTCGCATCACCGTTCTAGTGTAGACGTAGGTACTTTTCGTGAAAACCAAGATTGTGACGAATATAATTTCACAATGTCTGATTCAGTGATATTAATGGAGAGAAAATGTGCCGCTTTCATTGTTATGATCCATTTGATTGAGAATAAGAAAGAGGAATCCACTACAACCACAAACAAAAAGCCGCCACACACGTTCTGATCGTAGCCGCACAGCGTACAACGTAACTATTTATGCAGAGAGGTTGCCGAATTTGCGTCAAAATATTAATTATGCCGAACACTACATTCAACGTTTAATGTAATTTTTTACTAATGTGGACGCGGCTTTATATCGGATTATAAAAAATTTAAAGAGGGTTAATTTGTCATAATGTTCATTAATCATGAGATTTTTAAATTAAAATATTGTGTATTGATATTTTAGCACCAAATGTCTACAACATTCCCTCGGTTATGGGTGAAAAAAGTTCACCGGCTTATACAATATCGAGTAGAACTAAGGAACCTATCGACGAACGTGTGAAAAATCCAGCACCAGGACAATACAATAACGTCGATCCTGAATACTATAAAAGCCATTCGCCTGCTTATACAATGAGTGGAAGGATAAATGTTCCTAAGGACGACAAAATACCTGGACCTGGAGTATACTCACCCGAAAAGGTAAACTACCTACTTACTTCAATTTATCAAAACTATAATAACCCTAAAATATGATAGCTACTTTCCAGCAACGTCGCGAATAATTGAAAAATAAACAAGTACGAATATTATGCGTAAAGTTATAAGCTATGTTGCCAGTGCTGATATTTATATTTGGTTAAACATTTGTAGCATTAACCGTATACAAATCATAATTTCTTGTAATTGAATCGAATTTACTCTAGGTTATATCTCACTTGCGACATGCGCCCAGTCATTCCTTCGGGATTAGACATTCTCCGTATTTGGGAATTCAACATGGAAGTCTCCGACGTGAAAGTACTTCAATACTATTTTAAAACTCATAAATATTTTGGTTGATGAAAACAATGGTTTTTGTGCATCTCAACCAATCAGGTGATTTTTTCATGTACAACACTTTCAGTAGAATTTGCACCGAATTTTAGTCACTTTTATTAATGCCTTTACACTGAGAAAATTCCCAGCAAAGCGTTCTTTCCTAAACTTTTTTTGGCTAAGACAAGACAAGTAGAATTTTCACTGTGGTAATAAAACTGATTAACTGAGTTAGTAGAATCAACTTTCCTATTATCTCTATGCAGAAACTATAAGATACTTATTTAAAATACAAAACATTCTTTCCTATACCAGGAATTTTCACTTTTAATAAACATTACATCACTACCGTAGAAATATATCTTTCCGTTATAAATAAGTTCTTCACTATCACTGTTAAAAAATATATATACATTTTTTTTACGAAAATAGAATTTTTTTTGCTAAAACAGAAAAGAAAACCCTTGGTCTAGTAGATATTTAAGGTGAAGTGGGGTATACCTATGTGATAAGTGACAGTCGGTGGTTTAAAAATGGCTATTTGAATAGATATGCTTGTGCCACCTATTAGACAGAGCTCGAAATATGATATTCTAGTGAGCCGTCACTATATAGAAACTTTTGAAATTCAAGCTTGGATTTCAGTTGAGCACAGTAATACTCTAATTTTTTTTTACTTAATAGTTCATAGTAATTAAGAGAGACATATTATATTGGTTATTCAATTGAATACTTAATAGTTACTTCGGAATGCTGCTAGAACACATTTGCCCCTTGAAATGATACCGTATACTTCAGCAGGATATTGTAAATCTACTACCCAATCCTATCGTTGATAGACGTGGAATGTACGAGTTTCCAGTTTCATTAAAAAACTTCAACATTCATCATTAACTCTGACACATTTAGAAGTGTTTTGTATCAAGTTTTATTAGTTTCTGTTCCTTTGTTCCATGATTGTTTATAATACTTAAAAATTTTCTGTATTTTTTTCAACAAAATGAATTAGGTACAGGAAAACTCATGCGGAGAGCTTGGATTGAATTTTAATACAATAGCCCCAGAGTAAAAAGTATGTTATTTACTACAAAAATATAAACTCTCATCACAATTGCCCCAGTCCCTGGGGTAAATGTGATATACTGACATGATTTTAAAAAACATCCCGCAACACTTATTACAACATTAAAGTTTATTTAAATTTTTTGCACACAATGAATACAAAACCCCTTCAAAAGTATAAGATTTTTTTTGTAAGATTTTTGAAATTGTTCTTTGCACCTTTATGTTGAATGAAAGTTGAACTATTCAAAAAGTAGATCACATTTACCCCATTTCACCTTATTTGAAATTTGAATGTCCGTTATTTACAACCGTCGTCGTTTGACCAATCATGGATCGGCAATTTGTAAAGGAGTGCGATAACTGGATTTGCGCGAGAACGACGCGCAGAAACTCTGTAGTCCCTCGGCACTATTATCACAGAGTAGGTACACCATCTAACAAGAGGCGAAAGAAAGTAGTTTTCGTGATCGCAAATTTGTGTGCACATGCGTGAATTAATTAGTTTATCTGTCAATGTCAAGCCGTCACTTCCGTCGTTGAATGATAAGTAGATTATTTTTCACTCAACGCTTCCGTACATTCCCCTCAATTCACCGTGTATTATTTTAAGATTAGGTTGAAAATGAGCTACTTCTCATTACACACATGAGATGAATAATAAGGTGTTCTTATGTTGGTAGTTAAAAAAAATATTCTATAGACCTAATTGGGGGGGATGTTCATCAACACTACTATTTTTCTTAGTGTAGTGTTACTTTTCTCAGTGTATTAGGTAGTTTATATGTCAATGCCTCGACCTGTTTCCGGTCAATATCGTGTTAGACCGACTTCAAAGGAACCGACAAAGCTTTCGTCTCTTGTTAGATGGTGTACTCTGTGCTATTATAATCATTTTCATGTTATCGTTGGTGGGTGAAGTTACACTTTCGCGTTTTAGTTTTCACATGTGCTATGGAATTTAAAAACCTTTTATCAACTTGGTGGCTTGAAGAATTTATCGACAATGTTGATTGTAAGTACATGCATGTATACAAATATATTTTTATAAAAGATGATAGAAATTAAATAAATTAGATGCAGGAATCAATGATCAAAGTCTTAGATTGCTTGATGAAGAAACAATAAGCCCTATTTCCAAAATTTGGTCCAAAACTTGTCTCCAAAAACTATTTAAGAAAATACTTGATATCTCAACAGGCATATACATCATTAGCTTCAGAATCCCATTTAAGTGTAAGTATCAGAACTCCAAATTGTCTATAGTAATTCATATTATTTCTCCCTAAACGATTTATATTTTGTAACATTAGGTATAAATTGAATAGTCTCAGAGGTGAATCAAGTTGCCCATCCTCTGAATATTTTTAGATTGAATGTTATCAAAATGTTGATCTCCATTACCCATTACACCCTGTGTAATATTTATTTAATCTGTTTATTTACACATATTTGTTTATCCACCCAATTGATTGGATACTTAATAATTAGTTATCAAAACTATATCATACATATGTGTTAAGGTTTTTAAGTGTTTTTCTTATGTTCAGAAAAAACTTTTATTTTTTAATATTGAAAATAAAGTTGATTTTATTATGTATCAATTTATCACAGTCCTGTTATAAAAGACAGAAATATTTCTCTGTTTTTCCACACACCTTTGTTTGTCCACCCCATTATTTTTATATACTTTTTTAGAATTAGTTATAACTAATATCAAAACTACATCATTCATACATGTGTTTAGTTTGTTAAATATGGTTTTTATATTCAGAAAAACATTTTATTTCTTAAAGGCTATATGTGCAATAATAATATTAAAAATAAAATAGATTTTTTCCCAAATTTTGTTGTGTTATTTTCACCATCCTTGTATACATACGCATAATTGGTTTGATACAGTTATGTATTTCCAGCAAATATTTTTTGCCATAGAGATATCGCGGTATATAATATTTGAACCATACCACTGCATAAATATATTTGATTTGATTTCAAGCATAATTTGAAATAAATAATGCTCACCTTCAAAAGTTTAATTATAATTTAAATTTTATTTAAGCTTGAAATTGATCCCGATATACTGCATATACTTTCCCGAATATACTTTTTTCATGAAATTTGACTGTTTTTGTTTTCTTTGCTGCTCCTAACTGTCGGTTGCAGAATGCTAAGCCATTATTTCCTTTGTAAGATTGTAAGGGTGTATATGTCGTAGGCATAATGTAAATTTAGGCTTTTTATAAATTGCCTAGGCATTTTACAAAAAACCGGCAAAACACGAGCATAAAATGCATCTGCAAATTGATAAAATGCCGGCAAAACAAGAACAGAATAATGTATATCTTGTTATTTATTCTTAGGAATTTTATAATTGGCCAAAAATGGAGCCGTCAAAACATGAATAGATATAAAATAAGTCGACTTAGATTGAATAGTACATTAGGTCTACAAGAGTTTAGGGACAGACATTAGCAATTGCCGGTTTGCACGTTTGCAGTTTGCTATCAGCTGGCGGCCGGTCAAATAATGTCGAAAATACTACTGAAAATAAATAATAGAGTTACAGCAAATCTTTTTATTAAAAAAACATAAATAAACAGTCAACACTTCATGAAATGAAATTATACCTGTTAACTTTAGTATCTACCAATCACAAAAAATATAAAACTGCAAATACAAAACAAATCCTTTGAAAAAAAAAATTCTCATAATTCAACATTTAAGTAGGTAAAAACGTACCTACGCTATTGCTAATATAAAACTATAACCAAAAATTGAAAACAAATTCTTTATTTATTACTGCATGTCAAACTTCCATGACATTTAGAAGAGCATAAATTGTTATTTTTAAAGCAAGCACATTTTTTTGTATTGCATTGTTTAATTACTACGAGCCTTACAGCTACATTTTTGAAAGCCTTGACCTCCGAATCGTGACTGATATGCAACTGCCTCTTGTGGTCTGTGCTGCCTCTCTGAGAGTAATTAGTCGATCAGGAATTTCATCTTCAAAACCTACTGAGGATTCTTGAATATCATTTCTAGAAAATAAAATTTTAAGAATTCCTTTAGAAGTACCTACTTTGTAGAGGCTATTTTTCAGGTCAATCACTTTTGCAATTAAATTCTTGGAATCGAGAGGTCCTCGATCTACCTTAGGAACTGTTAAATAAACATATGATCATCCGATTGCATTCGACTAAAATTTTTTGTTGGATGCCTCAGTCATCTTTTCAGCTGCTCTTTTTGACCAGAGTAAGATTGTTGTCTCTCAATTTCAATTTGATTATGAGTTGCACAAAGTGAACAAATCCTTGTATTTAGTTTTGAAGATGGTCCGGAACTTATAATTGTACAATTTGAATGCATTGTGGCATTACATATCTCACAAGTGAATTTATATTTTTCTGTAATTTTTTCATTACAAGCACAACAATCTCTTAAAGTATCTGTCGCATTTTCTTCCATATTGTAGAGTTGAATGCTAACCTCTGAGTCCGAATCAAGATTATCTTCTGGTATTTCCCGGTTAGTGGTGTTGGTTCGTGAAGGATTCATTTTATCTTCAAGTTCCTCTTCTGTTCGAAGTTCTTTAATTACAGAATCTGGCAGATTTGTCGATGTTAATCCAAGTTTCGGATCAGCTCCAAACAATGCACGGTGCAATTCCTAATGTCTGTCCCTAAACTCTTGTAGACCTAATGTACTATTCAATCTAAAAAAGTCGACTTATTTTATATCTATTCACGTTTTGACGGGTCCATTTTTGGCCAATTATAAAATGCCTAAGAATAATCAGTCATAACAAGATATATACATTATTCTGTTCTCGTTTTGCCGGCCTTTTATCAATTTGCCTGAATTGGTGTCGGCATAACGAAAGATGCATTTTATGCTCGCGTTTTGCCGGTTTTTTGTAAAATGCGTAGGCAATTTATAAAAAGCCTAAATTTACATTGTGCCTACGACATATATACTGTATGGTGTATTTTTTAAAAGCCAGCGGCATAAACAAATGGGATACTGCTGACTACAGAATTCAACTAACATGTTATTTGCGTTTTTAGGTTATATTGGATGCTCCTCCTGCACATAGTTTCGGAATCAGACATTCTCTATTCTCAGAACATTACTGACTTAAGTCATCAGCGAATACGACCGACTCGAACTGTGTCCTAACCAGTGATCACTAGAACACAGGAAATCATAAAATATTCTCATCTTAAGAATGTTTGTGTTATCAAGAGTAGCATTTTTTTTGTCAGTTTATCTCCTTAAAATCGAAAAAAAAAACAATTGGCTGTTGATAAGTTAAGTAAAAATGTGAAAAAAAAACTGTAAGGTGAACAACTACTACCATTTAAACTATTTTTGTATGCATCGCTGATTTTGTTTGCTTTATTTAACATTTTTGCTATTAATAGTTGCTTTAACTTTTTTTATAATGAAATTGCCAACGCGTTGTTGCTTGTTTTAAAATCGAATAGCTATTTTTGGTATTTGTATGAAAACACTTTTCCGGATAAGTAACGTTTTTCTCATTTTTTTAAATAAAACATTTCAAAACAATTTGGACTTTTGATTTTTTCCCCTCAGGTCCTCCTCTTATAAGCGTTGCTGTGGCTTATATCATATATAGGAGACCTGATAAAGCGTCAATTCCCACCAATAAAATTTATGCTTGTACCCTATTGCACAAGTTTGTTGAAATAATACCCTTCTTGGTGTGCGTCATCGATTGTTAATCTCCTTCTATCACATTAATTAGGGAGAAATGGAAAAAAAGGCAGGTCTGTGATTAATCCTAATAATAATATCACAATAATGAACCGTTTGAATGTTTTACAAACGTTAACCCTAATCTTTGACTTACAAAAATTTGATTGGTTGATGTTTAGATTACGCGCCAGCGCAACCTATCAATCGCGAGGTTAAAATACTATGTAGGCGTAACTTTCGTAACGGCAATGTGTCTTATGTCTTTTTCTACTGTCACACTGACAGTTCTTGTCAGGTGTGTACTTTGTTGCTTACGGTCAATTATTATTTATGAGAAGTGAATATTAATCTTATTGTTATATTTATATGAATAATACAAAAATATGCATGAATACACGGAAAAACATTAGTATTTTGAAAGTTCTCAAGTATTTTCAGTTAGAAAAAGAAGCTGGTAATTATTACTTTCATAGCTTTCTCGGCTTTCGCTTAATACGATCCTGATGATTTTATTTATCAAATTCAAGGTTAGCTATATGTCAAAATAGCAAATAAAATAAACGACATGCCGAAAACCCGGATATACGTCACAATCGATGACGCACACCAAGAAGGCTATTATTTTAACTATATATACAGTGTGGAAACCACTTATGGAATAAAATTCTTTATGTCATTATTTTAGAAAATTATAAAAAATGCCAAGACACGTCAACTTTTGAATTGATTTGTGCGTTATGTAAACATAAATTTAAATGTACAGGGTGATTCACGCAAGTATGCCATAGTCGGTGTTGTTTTTTTAATGAAACACCCTGTATATTTGCATATTTTTGAAATCCTCTTAATGAACCGATTCCAACAAACTATATAATGTAGGGTCAATTATGAATTATACAGGGTGAAATTTTAAAATTAATAATTCATTACATTTGAAATATTGGAACTTTTTTAAATTAGCTAAATATGGATTTATCAAAAATCTAATCTAACTTATTATTAGACGTATTTGTATATTAAACAAATCCGGCTACGCCCATGAATTTTATCATAAATACCTAAAAACGCCAATAATTAGACAAAATCGGTAAATAATAATAATAATAATAATAATAATATGTGGATTGTTTTCTATTCTGTCAGTTGTTGATGTGTTGACAGTTTATACTCTTTCCTTGTCGACATAACAATGAAATATTTAACTGAGACTCACCGAATTGAGATTTTAATGATGATCGGGTATGAGGATAACTGCAGAAGTCAAGTTGAAGTGGCAAACTTATTTAATCACAGGTATCCCGAGCTGCCTAATATTTCACAAAGTACTGTGTCTAAAATTCATGCACAATTCAGAGAACTTGGACATGTCAAACCATTGAAAAGAAAACCACACTTCGTTGAAGATGATGTGAGAGTGGATATTTTGTGTCGAAGAGAATCCAACTTCAAGTACACTCCAAAATGCCCGTGAAAATAATGTTAGTCATACAACTGTTCTAAGATGTCTTCATAAATAAAAACTTCATCCCTACAAATTAACTTTACTGCAGGAGTTAACAGAAGACGATCCAGATCGTATAATGGATTTCTGCGAAAGATTGATGAATAAGCTGAACAGAAATGAGATAGCTCTTGGTACCATTCTTTTTTCTGACGAATCAACATTCACATTGAATGGAGAGGTAAACCGACAGAACTGTGGATATTGGTCAGCAGAGAATCCTAATTGGATGCGTGAGACACATACTCAGTACCCTCAAAAGGTGAACGTTTGGACCGGTATCTTAGGCGACCATATTATTGGTCCTATATTTAAATATGCTTAGAAATGAAGTTATTCCTGCGTTGGCAAACTTATATCCCAACGCAATAGATCCTAGCTTACCGAATGAAAATGTTTGGCTCCAGCAAGACGGGGCAACACCCCATTATGCTTTAATGGTAAGAACTTATTTAGATGAAATCTTCCCCAATAAATGGATTGGACGAAGAGGTACTACTGAGTGGCCAACTAGATCGCCAGACTTTACGATGTTAGATTTTTTTCTGTGGGGTTATCTCAAGAACAAAGTATATGCAAGACAACCTACTAGCATTGTAGACCTCAAAGACAGGATAACTACAGAAATACGGAATATTTCACCTCAAACTTTAAACAAAGTTAAGGAGGAGATCTATAGGAGACTGTGCTATTGCTAACAACTAGGTGGAGTACATTTTGAGCATTTATTTGAATGTATTAAAATCAAATACATTAGATAGGTATTTTATGTAGGTATATGTTCAATAACTGTAAAAATGAAAATTTCACTTTGTATAATTCATTATTCAATGAAAACATTGTTGTATTCCGTGTAAAAAGTTTTTTATTCAAAATTGCAAAGCGCTTTCGGCTCTTAGGCCATCTTCAGTGCCATACCTGCAAGTAAGCAATAATCGTTGGAAAATTATTAAAAAAAAATTAGTAAAGAATTACTTACTTGTCAGATATGATACAAGAAACTTAAACAAATGTCTACAACACATTAACGTCACAATGATAAAATTACATCAAATTTAAAATTTTTTCAAAAATTATCCCCTGATTGGAGTTAAACTGTCTTCATATTTTGAACATTTTTAAATTCTAATTATATTCTTCAGCTACTACACGAACACTTGTTAGTAGACCGGAAAACGAAGTGACACTACTTCAATTTGAAACCAACAAATGACAAATGACAATTCAACTGGATACAGAACTCAAGCTATCCAACATGAGTATAAAAATAAATTTATTGTGAAAAACTGTGATCTGGTAATGTCCCAAAACAAATATGTGAATTTCCTAAATAAATTTGATATATTAAGGTCTAATGAGAACCCATCAAATCATAAGATGCCGAAAAAGATTAAGGGTCTAATGAGAACCCATTGCTAAATCTAATTCAAAATAGAAAACTCACCAATAGGTCAAGAGAGATTCCAAAAGCAAATAAATTAATTTGAAAATTATAAAATATTTGTGTAAATAAATGAAAGTAATTATCTGAGGATTATTCCAAATAACAAATTTTAATGAATAAAAATTGTAATCTGGTATATTCACCTAATTCATAATTGACCATACATTATTTAGTTTGTTGGAATCGGTTCATTAAGAGGATTTCAAAAATATGCAAATATACAGGTTTCATTAAAAAAAAACAACACCGACGATGGCATACTTGCGTGAATCACCCTGTACATTTAAATTTATGTTTACATAACGCACAACTTAATTCAAAAGTTGACATGTCTCGGTATTTTTTATAATTCTCTAAAATAATGACATAAAGAATTTTATTCCATAATTAGTTTCCACACTGTAGATGCAATATTTTGTCTAAATTGAACAAAGTTAGCGCTTATACATTGATTGGCCACAGGCCGGAACCCTTTTGTTGTTATCAGCTCCAATGTAATAATGGAAAAATTGGGCAAATCCTAAAAAAGAGAAGATCCGATTATAGGGAAGATCTAGTAGGGTTTGGACAATCAAAGACTCTGCCGGGTACCTACAACACGTTAGGCATTCAAATGAATGCCTAAGTCAAAGTAAAACGCTTGTATGGACACTTGAAAAGCTCAAAATAGTGGAGGAAGAAGAACTTAGATTCACATACTTGCGAATTGGATCAAAGACATTCACCTTTTAAAGCCTGCCTATTTCCTCCGGGAAATAGGACTGAAGGGGTTACTAGTCTCAGAGACATACATACAACATTGATTGGCATCGATGGTAATACTTTTATTTTGTTTGATATAACATAATAATATGCGATTAACTCCGAACGACACGTACTGAATACCACTCAAATTTCATAGAATTAACGTTTCTCTAACCAAAATGTTTTATATAATAGAAACATAGAGTAGCTTGAGGTTATATACGGCCAATCACAGTTTTTATTTGCTCATTTTTTTGTTTGACTTATCCTTGTTTTTTGTACGGTGCTGTATTAAATCTGAAAAATACGTTTTTTTTGGTATAAGATGTGAAAGTAAGAAAATGTAAGTATAAAATTGTTAAGAGAGTTAAAAGTATTAGAGAAAAAGGTTCGAAAGAAGAGAATTCGTATTTAAACAAAATATAATTTAATTTAACAATACATTTATTTGCAATTCCATAGAGTAAACTTTTTTCTATACATCTCTGTATAATAAGGTGGAGATAATTTGAATTAATTGGAAAAGAAAATGTCGAGAAAAGCTGATTTTTCACGTAACGACTAAAGTTAACAAAGTTTGGATGATGAAAATAAAATTATTATTATTACTTTTCACCGCATTTTCTTTATATAATTAAATTCGACAAATTTTCACTCCACCATGTATAATTTAACATTACTCTAGTTTATCTACCACATCTTCCTCGCAATAAAATTGAAATATTCACTTATTTTATTAACTTCACTTTTTACCTACATTTAATCTATTTGATTCGCCTGCCAACTTAACTAAAAACCAAAAATATACAACGACAAGTGTAAAATTACACAAATCCCACTTCTGAAACTCATTCATAACCAAATGCGAAACAAAAAGAGTCAGTAATTATTTAAAATACGCAGTTTTATGAGTGTTTTAACTCACAATAGAAGACCTAAAAACACTACTACCAAAAGAGTAGGATCTAAATAATTATTTAAAATGACGAAACCTCTAATTATTCAACAGAATAGGGTTTTAGCAAATTTTGAAGTTGAACAAGCTATTGTGGTTCAATATTCCAGTTTTTTGCTTGGAAAAAAAGTTTTTATAAATAAAAAGCATTATTAGACATAAAAACAATACACATTCTGACGCCTATGGTGATTGAGGCTATAAAGTATAAAGATGGATATTTATGTTTGCTCTTGAATGTTTGCCAAATGAATTGGCTGGTTCTACATGGACTGCCTTTTACGTCTGAATCACCTTATGGTAAGATTTGGACTATCGGAAGATCCGACGAGTCGCATATGTCTGGAAGATGATGAAATAGCACATCATACAGGTCCACTCACCACATTTGGTAGCTTACTATAGTGATAAGTAAATAAAAAAATACAGCAAGAGTGGAAATTCAGCTTGGAACGAAATAATTATATTCTTCAACAAAACAGGATATGTGTAACTTTACATTTGCTCATTTTCCCCTAAAACACTGTAATCACATTACCATTATGTCTTATGGACTTGCTATGACACAGCATCTAGTAGTTCTTCCTTAATGTGTACTTTTTTTATTACTTCTATATTCAAAAAGATTGAAAAAAGTCATAAAACGATGTACAAAAAATATATAATTGAAATGGGATTTGAAGGTTTAAAATGACAACATAACCTCACTTATTCCTAATAGACCATTCCAGAACACATGACTTTGACAGGTTGGCCATATTGTTCTGGAGGACAACCGATCAGTTGGAGTGGAAGCTTGTGTCAGATTTACTGAATTTTTAGTAAATATACTGATTTGCATATTGATCTATAGATCCACTGAAACATTTCATAATCAACTGAGAAAAATTATGACACTTATTATTATGATCACCTATAATTATTAATCTTTAGTTAATCACATCGTCAACCTAATTGTGGGACCTCGTAGCTCCAAAACTTGGCTACGCATGCCCAACCGGGCAATGACATATTTGAAATTCGCTTCGGGAAACAACCTAGGTATACACTTTGTTGATTTACTTCACAGTTTCAATATGTTTCTCTCCAAATTAAAAATACAATAAGAATATTACACTGTCTATTTAAAAATTAAGTGCTCCACTAACCGAAACCTATTGTTTTTCAAAGATATGTCTTCTCAAAGTAAGTAGGTACATCCCAATTTAAATATTTTTTTCCTTTTCATTAATCTATTTAGAATCTTAGCAAAAAAGGAGGCAGGAATTCGAAACAAAAATTCATGTTCGTTGCCTCTTTAAATTTCCAAAAAGAAATGAATACAGGTTAAGAAGGTGGTCCGGATGGGGTAGAAATATGAAGAAAGAAGAGAAAGTTAATGCTACGAATGAGGAAGGCAGAGTAGAGACTAAAATAGAGATTAGATAAATACACGTTTTGACTTGGCACTTAATTTATGTACGTGTAAAGTTAAATGATAGTCACATATTTAATTTTATTTATACGTTTAAGAGTCGATGTTGTTATTCAAGAATTAAATAGTTTTAATTTTATTTTATTTTGTAATTGCTTAAAAAATTTCTATATACAAAATTAAAACTATCTACTTTAAGTCGGGTTGGGCCGCCGGATTTTGCCGCTGAATTTTATGCCAGCGTCTAGGTCGGCCAAGCTGAGTTTGGTAAGGCCTCGCATTCAAATCGCAGTTTAACCCTAATGTTGATTGTTTAATAAAAGCCGAAAAAGAGTTTTCTACGATAATAAAAATCATCACAGTTTTCGAGTAGTATTTCACTATCCTTTCAACTAGTTCTAGAAGAGGTAGTATCATTTTATTGCTAAAGTTTTCTTAACTCTACACGACACACAATATTCACAATATTTTTTCCTCATTAATAGCAGCATCACAACAGATTAACTGATTAAAATTTTCATTACAAAATTTTCACAAAGTTTACTAATAACTTCATAATCTAATAGAACATAGATCTAAAATTTTCGGCGTTTTATATGTTTACAGTCAGTGATACCAATTAGTAGTGGGGCACTAAGTGTATGTACAGTCTAGTAGACAACACTAAAAATATGACCCAAAAAAGAACCAATATCAACTTATGATCCTCAGCTGTTTTGTCTGTTTAGTACCTGGAATAAAAAAGTACGATCATCTGTGTTTGGCGAGTAGTCAAGTACGATCCTGATAAGTGCTTCAATTGAATTGAATTTTTGATCAAAAGACACCTAGTACCGAACTTCAAAATTAATAACATCAAACATCACAATGGGTACACGTTTTAACATTTATAATTTTTCGATGTTGCAGATCAAACAACTATTTATCACAAATTGTTATTAAATTATCACAAGTTGTAGAACGTTCAAGACAAGATCATTTCCATCACAGATAATTGGGAAGATTTTGTCCACGATTTTCCCACATATAAATGATAAATTAATCATGCAGTTTAGAAATTATATTTTTTTCTAGCCAAAATAAAATCAAATAATTTTCAAATAGGATTATTTAAGGTCTCTGTGTAACACTTGGAAAGAAGCCAACCATTTTAAGAAAATCGAGAAACTTTTTCTTTTAGAATAGGTACACGCGTTGAGTATCAGATGTTATGTGCCAAAATATGTAATTTATTCTCAAAAATCCATAGTTTCCCAAACAAAACCCACAAAACTAACTTTCATTATAAATAAGTTTATGAATAACTTACCTCTGGCAAAGGAGAATGGAAACTACCCAACACTTAACCATGGTTATTTTTAGAAAATTATTTCTTAATTTTTTCAAATAAACTGATTAGCACTAATCACATTTTTAAACATACTGCTTAATTTTAAAATTAAAACATTTAAAATTAATGTCAGATAGGTTTTCCCACAGAATAACAAACTACACAGAGGGGAAATATAGGCAGTGGCCTAGCGATTCAGCTACCACAACTCCACAACAGGTGGTTATTGGCAAAACCTAAATACCTACATATATTTGAGTAAATGAAAAAATAAATGTTTACTGATATTGGATTTTGTTTTGTTTTAATTAATAATTTTATCTATAAATCTCTTTATAATTGGTAACATTGAGCATTGACAGTTACTGATGTCGTGTACGAATATTTAAATTGACATTTCGGTGCTGCCAGTGCAGTTAATATAAAAACCTAAAAAAAGCGCTGCTAGAACGAACCTAATAACATCAACGTCATGTAATAGTTATTTACGTAACTAGTTATGAAGAGAGCGACATTGTTCAACTCACTTAATTTGCAGAACTCGCTCGCGCTCGTTTTGGCAAATATTACGCTTGTTGAACAATATCGCTCTTTTCATAACGTGTTTACGTACAACGTTTTATCTAATTCCGCGCTTTCATAATATTCAATAAAATCTTCAATCACAATGATAATATTAAAATGGATTCAAATGGTGTTAGAAGTATTGTTACTATGAAGTATTAACCCAGAAAATTGACTTACTTTAAATAACTGTGTCCTGAATAATGTTGTTTTCAATGTTTATAAATCTTAAAATACTATTGAATTAAAATAAAGGGGTAATTGTCAGTTTAAATCATGAAATAATTGTCAGTTTTGACAGTACCTACCTAATTAATAAATTATTCTTTGAAACTCATGTGGTATCTTTATGGTTAAACTGAAACAGTTAGGTAAAGTTTTTACATAACTACTTTTCATATCTGATAATATGGAGGTTATGAAAAATGTGACGTTACCTAACGCCAAGGAGTGACTTAACCCTTAATTGCTTGCTGCGGCGTAAAAAGTACGCCAAACGAGTTTAAACGCTTGACATTTTTAAACCAGCAATTGGCCGACGGTGATCGCCTATGTAACCTTCCACCTTAGTGTCTTCTAAGCACAAGAGAAGTGGCGATCCCGTCAGTTTTGATTTGGCTCTTTAGCAGGGAGTTACTGTGAGTAATGTACTAATTGGCATACCAAATACGCCACGCGGACGTTTATGTTTTTTATTTTTTATTATTATTTTTTTCCAAATTGTGACATTTAGGCTGAGACACTCTGGGATTTTTGTTTTGCAGTGGCGACCTGTTTACTGAACTGGAAGAGAGTTGATTTTTGTTGCTAATTGGCCCAAGAAATAGTGACAAACAACCATGTAAGAGTCAATTCAAATAATTTTTTTCATTTTACAGTAATTTGTGATATTGTTATAGGTGGTCGGCTAGAGTAGGTAAAGGTTTGACGGAAGCTGAATTGGAAGGAGAAATGAAAAAAATTCATGAAGAATGGGATAATGAAGAAATAGTGGGAGGCAGCGATGACGAACTTCAGTAACACTGGAGTGGGTTCCAGGTCACAAAGGAATCGCTGGCAATGAAAAAGCTGACGAACTTGCAAGAGCAGGATCGTCAATTCTGATGAACGGACCCGAACCATCTGTGGGCATCCCCAGATGCTCCACTAGGTCATGGTTAAAAGGGTGGGTAAAAGAACAATCCATAAAACTCTGGAAGAATACGTCCAGGCAAACACATGGGAAGAAATTTATAAAGGAACCATCAAAAAAAGTAGCAAAAGAACTGCTCTCAATGAGCAGGAACAAACTACGCACCATAACGGGGCTTCTTACGGGAGACTTTCCCACAAAGGAGCACCTGAACAAAATAGGGCTGTATAACGGAGACCTCACATGCAGGAGATGCAAAAAGGACACTGAAACAGCTCAACAGTTCTGCACATATTATGCAACTGTGAGACGCTGGACCACAGGAGGCAAAAACTAAATGGAAGACCCCAAATGACTCCAGAAGACTTCTACAACCAACCAGCAAAGAACCTGTACGAGCTAATACAGGGAACGGATTGGTTGAATAGGCTGTAGTCAGAATGTTATGAGAATCCACAATAAGCCCAAGAGGCTGAGTTGGTGCCGGCGAAGGGACGGCTCCTTTAAAAAATATATATACATGGTTATAACCATTTCAGCAGAAGGGGGCAAAACGAAAAACGATGTACTTTTAGATGTAGCCAAGTCAAACAAATAATTTAAAAAAATACTTAACATTATTTCTTGGAATTGAAAGATTGCTTTAGGTCGTGGCACTCGATTTTTTTTTGTCTTAGGTGGCGCCTTCAATTTAGCTTTCCCCTTCTAAACCTATCAGATGAAAAAAAGAAAAACCCTCCCCATGTAAAAGCTATAGCTACGTGACTGGCTGACAATTATGAATATCGGCGTCAACCGAATGCAAAACTTTTGATCAACGTTACATAAACTAAGGATACTGTCAATGGTTTAATAATTGTTCATAGGATTAATAACAAAATTGCAATATGAATAATCTAATATACCTAAGATTAGAGTTTGTTCAGCTATCCTTTGCCGTTACGTCATACATTGTACAGCTTGCTCTCTCATTCATGAAATGGATGAGACGGAATTATGACCTCATTAACGTATTTCTTATCTAAGGTCGACATAAATTTTATCTGTTACTTTTGACAGCTCAGTTGTCATATTTTGAAAACAATCCTTAACATATGTCATTGATTATAATTTTGAGGTTGAGTGTAAAATACCATTCAAGTAATATAAGACATACGTAAAACAGCAGAATACGTCACCAATTATGACGTAACGGCAAAGGATGGCTGAACAAACTATATTCAATTTGATTGTTATAATGGGTTTTGTTGGGTAGGCTGTGTGTGACTTTGACAATAAAATAGTGTCGACGTTTAAGTTCTTAAGACTCTGGTTCGCCATCATATAGTCAGTGCGCGTCGTGTGTGAAAATGGAAGTAATTTTGAAAAACCAAATGAAATTTGAAAGGCATTTACATCCACCCTCACATCCACCCAGCTGGTGATAATGGTAAGCAGACTTTATTTACTATCAATTTCAATTTCTATACAAAATGCTTCTATAAACAAGGGTAGTATTCTACTGAGATACAGGATGTTTAAAAATCTCCTGATTTTAATAAAAGTAATGCAATCACTAATTATACGAAAGCAGTAAATTTTATAAATCTAAACAGATATTTATTATTATGAAAACGAGAATATTTGAATTCTACCTTTTTTTCAGATACTCTTCCCCGACTACAACAGAGATGGAGTCACAGTTTTGTCATGGTAAGTTTGGTATTTTTCTAAAATGTTTTTGACCTCAATTCCTCTTCAATAATGAGATAATTACACATTTTATATTGAGCACATACAGATATTGACTTATTAAATAAATCATACAGAATGTCCCACGACGTTTTGAAGGTTCAATATCTTGAAAACTGACAATAAGTATAAAATTTGAGTGGTATATAAACCGTTGAGGCTGACATGTCAACAATTTTTAAAGCGGTTAATTTATTTGGACCAATTACCTTCCATCATAAGCATCTGATACAACTTTTTGAAATGGTTCATTTTTTCTGTAAAAATTTCCATTTATCATGGGAGTACCATACAATTTTTAAAAGGCAAACATTTATTTGCAAAAATTTCTCTCTACCATGGACGTAAGATAAAATTTGTGTAAGTGAATCATTGATTTGTGAAATTCCCATTTACCATAGGCGTACGATAAAAACTTTTAAGGGGGTCAATTTATTGGGACAAATTTTCTCTTATCATAGACGTTCGATGAAATTTTTGAAGAGGTTTTTTGTGAAAATGTCTATACCATCGAAGTGCGATAAAATTAATATAAGGGATTAATGAATTTATTTGGACGAATCTCTACCTTCATGGGCGTACGAAAAAATTTTCAAAAGGGATTAATTTGTTTATAAAAACTCCATAGGCATGAGCGTACCACATAATTTTTCGAGAGAGTTGATTTATTTGATGAAATTTCCTTTTGCTATGGAAGTAAAAAAAGAAATTTTGAAAGAGGTTCATTTGTTTTTATTTTCACTTCTGTCGGCAGTCCTCATGGCTGCCTATTTGCTTTTTTTTGAGATATAGGATTAACAAAAAGTAGTAGGACACTCTGTATAATTTTATGTTAGTTTATCAACTATTTCTTATTGGTCTATTTCTAGTATTATATCTTTATTAATTAAAATTGAAAATATTGAACTCATGTTTTGGCAGATCTTTTAATTTATGATTATTTAAAAAAAACACTCAGATGTATAAGGATCATCTATAATTTTTCCTGTGACAAATTTTGTGTGACCCGGTTTGGAATATATCTAGCATTTATAGGAAATAAAGGAGGTTCTCTTCTCTCCAATAAAATTTAAATAAATCGTTAATTTAAAAATATTTAAAACCACATTTAACTCTTCACGTACATTAAATTATAACCATTGAGACACCATAAAAAATAATCTGGTGCTATAAAGCAATGATTCGCTCTCAAGACACATTATAAAATATAGGTACTCAACATTGAAGTAGAAACAGTTTGTAAAATATACTTATATTCAATAACGTTTTCATTTGTTTTTGATTTAATTGTTATTGTTATCACGTTTAGATATAAATAATGGCGGTTTGTATAAGGTACATGGACATTGTTAGATTGAAATTTTACTAGATCTATTAACGAAAGTTTTTACAAAAATTGCGACAGCTCTGTTGTAGAGCACCTCAATGGTTATGGCGCCAAGATTAACAGTTTTATTAACTCATTGCTGAATATTGTCTACGTAGAGGAGAGCGTGTCCAAAAATATACTTTTTTGTTTTCAAAATAAAGTTTCTTGGACCCAAGAAGTTTTTTCATCTAAATTGACAACCGAACTATGTTCCGAAGAAGATTTTTCATGACCTACTAGAGTAGATGACGATTTTGACGAGGGTATAGGTTCAATATCCACGGGAACTGTCAGTCTTATGCTCCTTCCTCGATAGCAAGCACCATCGTCACTGTTGACGTCACTATCACTGTTTGCGTCGCTGTTTGTGCTAAATTCGTCCATTTCATGCTCTGTATCTTCGTCGTCATCTTCAAATACAGAATCGCTAGAAAATGATTGTACTTCGAAGTCTGGAATATCAGTTCCTAAACAAAAATTAATTATCAAATATAACCATACAGTTTTGTATACAGTGCTATTCAAAAGTCCCCTCCCCCCCTCGTATCTTTTGCACGGCTACACTTACATTAATAAAATTTGGAGGGTGAAAATATTTGTTGTAAGCTTCTCTACGAATGGTAACAGGTGACGTGATAGTAATAGATGACATCACAATGCCACTCTGGCCAATAATTTTAAATAGGACCTTATATATGGCAAGTGATATCTCGTTTGAAAGGCATTGACATTGGCTACCTAGCCATATTAATTTTGTTTGGGTTTAAACTGATTTTGACGGATAAATTAAATAAATACCAAAATTATTATTTCACATTCAAATATTGTAGATTTTTCAGTCCGTCTCTGGTTAGTTGTCAAAAAAATTGACGTTTTTAATTTAATAGTATTTGTTGCTTTGCAAAGTTTTTTTAAATAGCTTAAATATTTAATTTTATTATTGTTTAACGAGACGTTTAAGAGTATACATAGGCAAAATGGTATGTACTCAAGCCGACAAAGTAGCAGCTATCTTAATAATTGGTGAATCTAGAAAGAGTCTCCATGAAGCGGAACGTTTATTTAATGAGAGATACCCAGATCGCCCTATCGAGAACTTATTTGAGGGAGTTTCTTCACAAGTTTGAAGCAACAGGTAGTGTTCAAGATGCCAAACGATCTGGTCGACCAACAATTAGTGATGATAAAAAAATTGATTTAGTTGCTGAAATGGTAATAAACCCTACTCCCTCTTCAACTAAAGTTGCGTCTATCTGTGAAGTAAGTAAAAGTACAGTACAGAGAGTGTTGGCTAAAAATAAATTTCATCCATACAAGTTAAAAATGGTGCACCACCTTTCAGATGACGACCCCGACAGAAGACTCGAATTCTGTAAATGTATAACAAATAAAATTAGTCAACACCCACATTACACAAAAACAATTTGTTTTAGTGACGAAAGTACTTTTTGCCTCAATGGAAATGTAAATACACAAAATGTAAGGTATTGGAGTGACACAAATCCTCACACCTTTCGTGAACAACATACCCAATTTCCAGAAAAAGTCAATGTTTGGGCAGGTATTTTGGAAAACCACATAGTTGGTCCTGTTTTCCTGAATTCAAATTTAAGCGGTGAAGTGTATCTAGAGATGTTACAAAATGCAATTGAGCCGTTCATTTTTGAAATTCTGGAAGATAATCCAGATGAATTCGGCCATCTGGAAATAACGTTTCAACAAGATGGTGCTCCTGCACATTATTATGGTGAAGAAAGACGTTACCTAGATGGAGAATATCGAATTAGATGGATCGGCCGGCGAGGTCCTATAGAATGGCCACCTCGGTCACCAGATCTGACACCATTAGATTTTTTTCTATGGGGGTACTTGAAATCGAAGGTTTATACTACGGCACCAGATAGCATTGGCGTTTTGAAAGAAAGAATTATAGAAGAATGCAATGCAATTTCAGCTGACACATTCGAACGAGTACGACAAGAGTTTACTGATAGGATGTATTACTGTCTGGAAGTAGACGGAGAACATTTCGAACACTTGCTATAAGAATCCATTGTTGATATTTGATTAATTAAATTTAAAAAAATAATTTCAATAATTTTGGTATTTATTTAATGTATCCGTCAAAATTAGTTTAAATCCAAACAAAAATGATATGGCTATGTAGCCAATGTCAATGCCTTTCAAACGAGATATCACTTGCCATAATAGTCCGGTCTATTTACACATTCAAGGTTACATAAATTCCCAACCAGCTGAAAATTGGCATAGTTGTACTAAATATCATTATAAAGAAAACCTCAAAAGTCCTCATCGATCCGAGGTGTGCTAAAAATTTGGCACGGGGTCAAAGGTCCAAAAAATTAGTATTTTGCGATTTTTAGCGAAACGGTGAGTTTTTTCGCAAAATTACTCCAGTACAAAATTGTAGATCACAAAATTCTCTACAAAAAATGTTTCGATAATTTTTTCCCAAAAGCCACCATTTTGGAGATATAACGCTTTGAAAAGTTGGATCAGTCGTAATCCCCTTATTTTGCACACTGCTGAGATTTTGTATGTTTTAAAACTATTGGAAAATAATATTGTACATAATAGTTGGTAGAAATAACGGCGGAGTAATAAAAAATGAAATAGTTAAAATATAAAGCTACTCGTCTGATTCATAATTTTCTAAGATTACTGTTTCTTCTTCTTGATCTTCTTCTCGTTCTTCTTCCTGTTCGTCCTCTTGTTCTTCTTCTTCTTCCATTTCACACGTAAACTGTCCCGGTAGCGATTCCTGATGGGTATCGAATGAATCTTCCAGAGTTGGTGACTCAACATTCGAGCATGATAGGCCTTGACAGTGTGTGCATGCCAGGGAACAAAACAGTCCAACTTTTTTGCAACTACATTTTGCACTACATCCTTTTTTGCAGTTGCAAAATATTTTGTTGAGAAGTTTCTCAGGTGCTGGTGGAAGTAAAGTTTGAACTGGCTCTAGTGTATTTTCGACCAACTTCCAACCCCAGTCTTTAGGGTCCAGCTGATTACCAAGCCACACTGGAACTTGATAATATACCCGAAACAGATGTTGGTGAGCAGCTACTGAGGTTGGAGGAAGAGAAGCTAAGTTGACTTGTTTTTTGTTACGCGTATTTTTAATGAAAGATGTGTATCGCAACTTATCTAAACAAGTCGTTTTTTTAGGAGCTCCGTACATAGCAAGAAGAAATTGAACTCCATTGGTGATTACGTGTTGTTGAGTTGAATTACAATTTTTAAAAACTTCAGCACATTGTAGTAAATCTTTTTTTTCAAACATTTTGAAAACCGTAGTTTTTCCTCTTCGGTAAAAAGCAGATGTTGTATCGCAGCCAGTTATTGCGTGTAGAAATAATATATGATCCTGACATTTAGGAAAAGTATATAAACTTTTTGATGAGTATATTTTTGATTGATTTTGGGCTTTTCCGGGTTTAAAAAAATAAATAATTTTTTCAGTTGGAGTTCGAGCAGTAAGTAAGACGTTTAAATCAACATCCTCACCAACAACAACAGTTGTATTTGTCACACTAAATTACTCTATCGCTGTCTCAATAATAAGTACATCAGCATCATTATTAGCTTGTTTAACGGATATATTCTCAGCAGTAAACGTTGCTTTCAACATCGAAATAAACCTAGATTTATTGTGATTATTTGCAAAGAATTTCTGTTGACTGGTAGGAACCGTCATCGATTCATCGAATATAATATCAGAAGATGTTGATGAAGCAGCGTTTCGACGGCGTTGCTCTGCAGCTTTAATATTTCTTGTATAATCATCACATTCGTCAAATACGACAGTTACTCTGGAACCAAAATGTCGACGAACATATTGAACGTATTTATCTAAGATAACGTTAAATGTTTCCTCGATATCCCACACTACTCGATGTACCTAATAAGAATCCTCCGTCAATTATGTACGTCGAATTAGTGCTATTAATATCAACATTTATGGTCTGAAAACAATCGTAAATAGCCGACTTCTGGGTCTTTCGCATTCCAATGTCATCAAATAATGTTAACGGATAAGGAGCTAATTCATATTCAAAATATTTCTCAATTTCATCTTGAAAAGCCGCAGTAACACTCATACGTTGGAACAATAAGACTGGGTCAACTGGTACTTTTTCTTCGTGAACTTTTATGGTGCTACTTATAGCTAGAAGAGGAACAATTTTGTCAGCGCGTTTAAATTTAATGTCTTTAAATGTCAATCCTGTTATTTTGGCAATAGAGATAAGCCCAAGTTCACGTGCTTTATAGCAATTGATTGTATTATCACCAACGACACCACTTGCAATTGAGATGACTTTGTTAACCTCTGGGAAAGGATCATGATTCGAGAACCACTGAAGAAGTTTTCGCATGTCTTTAGCGTCTTTTTTCACACGTGAATCACTTGCATCAACATGCTGTTCAGTCGTATCCATCCTAACATTAGCGAGATCTTCTAATTTCTCACAAACTGTGTTCATTGCATGCATGCTGTAAACCCATTTACTTATTACACTTTCTTTTGTACTTCTTCCTCGAGCAATACCTCCATTTGTCTTCATAGCTTTCATCATGGACTGTTCAATCACCATGTCTGTAGAAGTTCCACAACTTAATTTATCTGAGCGTCTCACGGTGAAAAATCCTTTGGTGAATTTTTCGTAAACTTCAGGACTCATCGAGTCCTGCAATTGCATCATGTCTTGTAAATACAGGTGTGTAGATTTAGCATAAGGGAAATGTCCTGACGAGTGGAAATAAGGTAACATTTCTTTTACACAGCTTAAATGAGCTTTCCAGTCCCCCATACGCTCAGCTCTCAAAAATTCTTTTGCAAGTGAAACCATATTAAAATATTGTATCCAAAGTTTCGCTGTTGGTCCTCGTTCCTAAAAATCTTTCAATTTCACATTAAATTTATGAAGTAAAGCACCTGATACTTCATTATCATTTTCAATATCTGAATATGAAAGAGTGCTATCTAATATATGGTCAATATTTATGATTAAATCTGCTTCCATGATGTCATCAATATCTTCTGTTTTTAATATTATAATTGCTAAAGCAAGCTGGAGTAGTGTATGTGCTCGAACAGCTCTTGCGTAAGCATGACCATTGAGCATTTTTTCTAATGACTTTGTTGCGTAGATTTCTGAGAGTACTTCTTTCATCCCACTTCCTTGCATAATATAACCAATTGCTCCGAGAAAAGACATGAGTAGATGAAATCCTCCAAGTCTGACAATAATTTTCGATACTTCAGAGCCGTCAGGTGCGGCTGATACAATTTCTCGAGCTTTCGCATATAGGGGTTGGTCGAAAGTCACGATGCATACAGTGTGGCCATAACGTTTCGCGTTCTCTATTGCACAAAGTAAAGTCGTATAGACAGTATTATAGTTACTAGCTGGTTGATGGATGAATGGTAAAAATGTAATCTGAGATTTTGAATAATTCGTATGGTAATTTGTTAAGCGCTCAATAAAACCGTTCCAACCAGGTAATGATGTATTTTTCCACTTTCCATAAAACCATAGTACATCAGAGTTTTTATGAAAAGATACGGTTTCAGTTCCATAAACAAAATCTTGGACATATATTCTACTGTAACCAACTACATCACTATTCTGATAGATCTGTATTGGAACATGAGCCTTTGCTTTGGAGTGTTTTGCTGGAAGAGCTTCTTTTATTCGTTGCATGGGTTCTTCTAGTAAAAGAGAGTGGTTTGGAGTTACGATTTGAATTATACCCATTATGTGGAGTGTATTGTTACCATCTAGCGTATTAACATTTATGTCAGCATTATCTGCAACGTATTGAATAAGTGTGCCACTTTCTGGTGGTAGGACATGAGGAAGAGGATGAAAAACTGCTGCTGACTCGTACATCAATGTATCATTATAAGAAGCACACAAACCAAAAGACGAAAAAATTTGTATAAGACGCTTAGACCCGAACCTCCGATGAAAAAAAACTGAGAGACCTAACTGTAATTTAGACTTGAACGATCTTGGTCGAATAGCAGTCATGATACTATGACAAATATTTGTGCATACTAATTTCAAATGATCGAAATTTGATCGTTTATTTTTTAAGATAATTTGCTCCAAAAGAAATGTCAATGACTCTGGGATGTCGTTATCTAAATCTTCAAACATTCGACCTGGTGGAGGGTAGTGGGAATTATCAAATACTGAGGATTGAATATCTTCTCGAATAATAGATGCTGCTGCTTCTAGAATTCTTAATCGTTCTTCTTGTTTATTCATTTTTTTCTTTTCGTACCAAGCTTGATTTAAAATTTCATGGTGATTGTCTATCAAGCATATAAATGTTGACGCTCCCGATTTTTCAGTGATAATAATCTTACCGCCATATTTCAGTTCAAGTCGCAGCTTAATAGTCCTCTTATCTAAAGTTAAAATTTTGCTAACATCTTTTAATTCAGCCAAAGTAAACTGACAGTCATTGCTACTCTCAATGTATGTAAATATTTCCTGCATTGCCAGATTTGTTGCTTCTTCTTTGGGACGACCGACTTTACCGCCAGTATTCGGTTTCAAAAAAAGCGCATAACACTCTTTGTGATACTTTGCTTCAGCAGCAACTAAGTCATATTCAAATTCGATTCGGGCAACAATAGCTTTCGATATAGCATCGGAACGAGTCCGTGCTACTTCCAAAATTGAATCTTTGAATTGAAGTGTACTTACTTCACAAATTTTACTGCGACGATCTAAAGATTTTTTTTTCTCCAACTCTTCATTCAATTCATTGCCGCATAATAAACATAGTTTTTTAAAACAGAGAGCTGAATCACTTGGACGTGATCTAGTACGAGGAGGACCACTTACTATAGATCCTGTAGATGTGTTAGCTTCACTAGCTTCTTGCTCTTCGCGTTTTCTTTTAATTGCAGCAGCAATAGAACACTTTCGCGTATAATTTTTACGACATTCGCTATGTATTGTCACAGATTGTTGTTTTTTAAGAAATTCCGAATATCCATCATCTCTTTCAGTACTTGCATTAATCAGTGTCTTCATACCACGATCAACAGTAACAGTTTCACTTTCAGTTAAAAAATGAGTACAAATGAAACAATATTCTGACATCTTCATTATATTATAACACCTTTAGTGACGTTTATATGTGGCGTACGTGTGCAAAATAAGGGGATCACGACTGATCCAACTTTTCAAAGCGTTATATCTCCAAAATGGTGGCTTTTGGGAAAAAAATTATCAAAACATTTTTTGTAGAGAATTTTGTGATCTACAATTTTGTACTGGAG
>CAJUYI010000246.1:313545-326598 GCA_910591695.1 Galerucella pusilla | reverse complement strand
GGTTTTCCCTATACTTATGGTTGAACATACATAGACCATCTACTTTTTCACCCTCCAAATTTTGTTAACGTAAGTGTAGCCGTTCAAAAGATACGAGGGGGGAGGGGACTTTTGAATCTTTTGAATAGTACTGTATAGTATAGGCAAGTGGTTACACTATATTTCATCAATAATAAAAACCGTTTTCCACGTTACAAAGTGCCGATACAGAGACGTTCCTTTCTATTATGTCATCCATTTGTTGCTGTCAATAGAGCGTCCCACTATGTTTTACCGCTTTAGCTTAGTAACATAAATTTCGAAATTTATAGGTCGCGTGATATTAATAGTTATTTATGCAACAAATTCACGCGACGTCAAATTGTCCAACGAGGCCGTTAGGCAGGATATTCACCAGTTACCAGATGACTTAAATAAAACCAAACCTACAGACAACGCTTTATTCAATATTCAATAAGATTTCTTTGACATTTACTCATACTATTTCAAGTTCTTGGCAACATAGTCCAGTCATGGAAAACTGTTTTTATACTATAAAGTTGCATACCATTGTTTAAAATATTAATCTTACAAAAGGAAATTAATCAGACTTGTGTATTTTCAAAGATAATTTAATATTCAAAGGAAATTCACTGCATCAATCAATCTAATATCATTTCGAGTAAAGCTAGAAATAAATAATTCCAAAGAAGGCCTATAATTATGTGGAATGAATATTTCGAGCATCTACAGAGTTAAAATGATTGATACTATGTTTTGAAAATCGAAAAACTAAATAGACCTAACAGCGAATTTAAAATTTACCAAGGAGAAAATAAAATTGGTTTCTGGTGGTAAAAAGTGTGGTGCTTAATTATAGATATAGTTAAATATACAGGATGTTACTTCAAAGCGGATCATCATACTATTTGAAGAGAATAATTTTCCCTGATATAGATGGACATAATCTTTGATCTGATATGACCTTTTAACAAGTTTAAACGAAATTAAGTCTTAAAAAGAGAATACATTACATTTTATAACCGGCTCGGTTCGAAGTGTAATTGTGCTTGTTGACGTAGGAAAATGGAATTTGCTTGTGAACTAACTAAAGGACGCTTTTTGTTGTGTTTTTTTTTCTAAAACAGTGAGGTGCTAGATAAATATAAGGAACCGAAATTAGAAAACATTTAAAAAGATGAAGTATTATTGGGTACAGAGTAATATGAAAAAGAAAGGTCGTAGAAATCTACGTCACTGGGTTGTTTGCAGTTCAGGTTATAAGCATGCTAAAGAATGAGACCAGGGTTCGTAAAAACCTAAAATATGAAAAAATAATTGGATTATTATAAACCTTTTTGAAGTAAAACATTTATCAAGTGATCATAATTATCTGACAGCTTTAGTTGATCTTATAAGGGGGAAAAGAAAAATTAAACACGAGTTAATGTGAAAATGGAACATGGGGATATAATCAGGGGTTGTGTGTGCAAATTTCAATAAAACGCGACTACATGCTTCACAAGAAAGCTATAAAGTTAACATTTTCCACATAAACTCAAATTTTTGAGATAATGTCGAAAGAAACAATAATAACATTTGTTATACAGGTGGTTATCGAGAAATTCAATAAAAAAATCTGTATTGATGTTATTTTCATTGAAATATTCTAATTAAGTTCATGTGAACTAGTGGAACATCTACTTGAAAATGATGTGAGGGATGCGGCCAATAAACAGTCGATTAAAAAGATCATAGCCCAGGACTTTCAAAAACTTGGGAAATAATAGAGAACCTAGAGAACTTCAGTTATAATTGTCAATATAAGTGTGATAATATAAAAGTATAAATTAATCTATTTTGTGAAGATCCTAATACGTTATACGAGGAGCACTAAAGAGCTATAGGGCTCTAAAGCTGGAAATTATGGCAATACAACCATTTTTTAGTAATAAAAATTACTAAGCCACTTAACAGTTATAAATAAATAAGAAAATTCAATTCCCAACTTTAGAGCCCTACACCTCGTTAACGCAGGGCATGAGGTAAAATTCTATGAAGTACCTTCTATAAATATTTTCAGTTTCTCTACTATTTTCCATTTTTTTGGTACGAAGTCCTTGGACATCCTGTATAGTTTATTTTTCTAGAAATGTCATAATAGTTAACAGAATAAACTCACCTAATGAACTATTACAACTACTAATAGAAGCTAATGGAGCTAGCTTTGGTTTTAAATTCGGAATATCGACAACTCTGTCGTACAGCCCTCTATTACTCCCGCAAGGAGATCCTCCGGGAGTAGGATGAGTAACTCTAATATCTATGGGGTAATAAAAATCGTACATCTCCGGGACGTCGGAAAATTGACATTGGGACGATTTGCATTTGTGTCCAGGCATCGGAGGAAGTCCCAAAGTTGTAGAGGAATCTCTACGTTCTAAATATGAACTGCCCGATGATGAACAGGTGATATTGCTGGGTCGTCTTGGGATGTCGAGATTGCTAAAACAAACAAAAAATAGGTCTTACCCATCAGTACAGTCTTGCTGCTTAGCGATGTCGTCGTTCTTAATAAAAAAGATAGAACGTGTCGCGGGACACACGGTATAAAGATCTTATCATTAAGTTGATTGGCACAATAGTTATTTATGATACAAGTGCGTGCGTTATATTTTTGCGCACGAGTTGCGAAAATGCCAAAATATATGAAATAATCCGTACAAATTAACAACAAATACTTAAAACAGAATAAAATGGGTATTTAAGGGGACTTCAGACTTTATATAATTATGTAATACATCTGACGTTATAGATAAACAATTTATATATTCCTCGGTGGTCGAGTAGTAAGCAAACCAGACTCTCACGAGGTAGACCCAGGTTCGATTCCCCGTGAAGAGGTATTTTTTAATTGTTAATTTTATTTTAAATGATTATTCTGCTTGATATTAATAACGACAACAGGTAGACGTTTGAAATATTTAGCAGAATATTCATTATTATATTTAATGGTACGGTACCCTTCATAAGGGAGTCCGACTGGCAACATCTACATTATACAAATTGGACATTCAAGAACTGTACGTTCACCACAAAAAATTGGTGGAAACATAAAATTGGATTGTTAAATTTTTAATTTGAAGTTATATTACAGTTTATAGAAATTTTTATTTTCTAGGTTTTTTCTTAAGTGGGTCGTAGAAAAAATATGCTGTTCGACTCGTGTGGATTGTCCATATCGCACTTGAATGATTGAGCACTCCGCCTACGGCGTCCTGCTCAAACTTCGTCCTCGTGCGATATGGCCATCATATCCACATTAGTTGCACAAACTACTATTTCTATCAAAATATGCCCTTTTACATTTAAAAACAAGCTGCCAAATGTCAAATCAATTTATCCATCCATTTTAAAGTTATCGAATTAAAACATTCAAGTTTTCAAAATTTCAACACCCTGTATTTCGAAAAGTAAATCCTCATATCATTTTGTCCAATTTTACGAGAGGAATCTACATGCAAACGTTGTAATTACCCTTAACGTTCGAGATGCTTACACCATTTTTTGCGCGATCGTATTGAAATAAATTCCGAATAAAATAATTTAAATTTCTTCGAAATGAACAAAATGTCAAAAGTGACATTTATACTTCTCGATTAGTTTAAAATATATTTTTCCTACTACCGTGCGCTTTAACCCACTTTCCCACACGCATTTTAGCTTTGAAAGTGTCACTTTCCCGCACTAGTGCGGGAAAGTAAAATTATGCAAGTTTTGACCTTATTAGATAGTTTTTCACTTCGGAAGTTATAACTATTCTTACACCAGGTGAATAAATAGTCCATCAAATAAAATCAACATGTTTTCCAGCTTTTTGTTGCATTTTTAATTTTCTGAAAATATAAAATAATGAGAATATTTTGATATAACCTTGTAAATTCTCTAAAGTAGTGTCACAAAACAACTATCAAACCACCCGGGTTTGATATAAGAAAAATATATCAAGTGAAATTCTTTCATCTACAAATGACTTAAAATTGTTGCCGTCACCCTCATCGTCATCTTTATGTGACCTGCAAACGATGCCATCCTCATCAACGTCATTCACTCACCAGTTAACACCAAATAACTCCACTGGACCGGCAATTTTAAGTAATTCACAGAATGCAACAAATTGTGTTTCTAATATTAATATTTATAATAATAATTGATAATAATAATACTAGTTTTTGGTCTTAGTTTTTTATATGTGTGTTAAAATAAAGTAGATTTTAAAAAATGGGTTGATATACTTTTTTGTATATACGGTCGTAGAAAAAATAATGTTCCCAACTCATGCGTAAAGTGTCTTTCCCGCCCTTGACGGCTTGCCCGAACTCCGCTTCGCGTCGTTCGGGTCAACTGCAGTCGCGTGCGGGAAAGTATCACTTTCCGCACTAGTTAGGAAAATAACTATTTTTTATTGGTGAACCACTTTACCTATTTAAAGCACGCCTCAGCGTGTTTAAATCGAACTTTAAAACACGCGCGTGGAGCGAGCGGAGTAGTTTGTAACGTCAAAACTTTTATTCGAACAATATTTAACAATGTCAAATTCATAAATTAAAATGGAAAATGCCGTTGTTATTGCTTGAAATATTAATATTTCGATTTCTCAAATCTTAGGAAATGGTATTTAAATTAATACTAGAGGAAGGTTGCCTAAATCGTACCACTTTTTACAATTTATTTATTTTCTACCTTATAATAAATCCCTGTGCAAAAGCACCATAACCCTAAGAAGTATTGGTTATTTAGATAGATTAATCTAATTTTTAATCACTAATATTGTGGTAATTTGTGCAAGGTAATACACTTTTTGTCAAGTGATGCAATCGGTACGATTTAGGAAACCAGTGGCCTAAGTCGTACCACTTCTTACAATTTATTTATTTTCTACCTTATATTAAATCCCTGTGCAAAAGCACCATAACCCTAAGAAGTATTGGTTATTTAGACAGGTTAATCTAATTTTTAGTCACTTATATTGTGGTAATTTTTGCAAGGTAATACACTTTTTGTCAAGTGATGCAATCGGTACGATTTAGGAAACCATCAATTAGCTCCAAAACAGGAAATCGTTCACAATAACTCAGACAGCAACCGCACACTCACCAAACTTTGTCTCGCCACTACGACCACTACGACCACCACGAGCACTAGTTGCTAGTAGCGCCGCACGAGCGCTGTAGTCCCTTTATTTCTAATTCAAATTAAGGTGGTACGATTTAGGAGGCGGTACAACTTAGGCAACTCTCCTCTATTGACATTCACAGAACTCAATAAGGTTGAACTTCCATCAAAATACAAATTAGTTTATGTTTTTCTCATTTCCATGACAACGCAAGGTATACATCATATACATCACGAATTCAACCATTTGACATTCAATCACGCGTGTTTTAAAGACCATAATATCCACTTATACTTTAATATACTATTGCATTTTGGTGAAATTGTTTTTATGCTACTCATTACTTTTCGACGTCTGAACGGTAAGTAAATCACTTACCGACGTGTTAAACTTAGAAACCAGTAAACACAACCTACCGGCCTAACAACCGAAGCTGTAAATAAACAAAAAAAATCAATCGCGCAAAAAAAATTATGGAAATAATAGTAAAAATTTATCCGAACGAATTCAAGTAGATCACCAGCACTTCGAATACCAGCTTTGCATAGAATTTTAATGTAGCATCGATGGTTCAGTGGTAGAATGCTCGCCTTCCACGCGGGCGGCCCGGGTTCGATTCCCGGTCGAAGCATATGAATCGCTGCTTCGTAAACGAGAGAGAGACTCAGGAGAGAGGACACGCACGCAAGTAAGGCACATAACGAAGCTATGTAACATAACGTAACGTAACGGTCTTTTGTATCAAACCTTACCTGACGTAAAGAACCAAAGTTCCAAAAACAGGAGTATATTTGTAAAATAGGGTATAGTAGAGCCCTTTATTTAGCACAAAAGATATGGAAAATTCCCGAATAATAATAATGAGAGTCGTTTATTCCAACATACATGTGGTTTCGGACCGTTGATTTTACATAAATAAATAATATGCTTATATTCCAACAAATGCACTAACCACGTAAGCCCCGACTCATTGTACGTAACTATGTTTGCAATTATAACGCGATACAAAAGATGGTTACTGCCAGATACATTGATTGGCATATTGACAGGACAAACTATGGACGATAATTTAAAATACTATACGGCAATTCGTATTTTATGTCTAATCAGAATGTGATGGTTTAAAAAATGGGCGATAAACATATCAATGTTGATACCATGATACCTCTAAAAGGAGAGCGGTGTGTTTTTATAGAGTTATTCATTGGTAAATCTGCAAACAGTAAAGGTGGATGAGACCCACTGAAGAGATTCTAAATAACTTATATACAGTGTGACCCATTTTTAATGGAAACACCCCCCTAAAATTTGAAGTTGTAAACAGATTTTAATAATTTTTTTTTTAATGTCAAGTACTAAAAGGTCTACCTTGGGACAAAATTTGAAATGTTTATTCCAATTTTCAGGGCATACTACGATATTTTTTCTCAGTCGAAAATCGAGATTTCTTATTAGCGATTTTTTTATTGAAAAAATCACTACGCCACTGGATTCACAGTACCTCTAAACAGGTGAGACCAAAATTTCATGAAAAAATATTCATTAATAACAAAGTTATGACAACTCAAAAATTCGAAAACTCACACAGCTAACAGTCACAAAAAACACCCTATGTCAACAGATATAGCCATTAGAATATAGAATATTTTTTATGATTTCAACAATAAAGTGCCTTCCCAAAAAATCAACGTTTGGTGTGGGATATTGAACGAACGTAATATTGGTCCTTTCTTTTTTGAGGAAAACATAATGCGCAGAGGTTTCTAGAATTTTTAAACACATAGTTTCGGGATGCTATTCACGAGCTTCCAATCAATGAACGATCAAATTTAATTGTCCAGTTAGATGGATGTTCAGTTCATTTTGCCAGAGCTGTGAGGCAATGGCTTAACGAACATTTTCCAAACCGATGGATAGGCCGTGGTAGTCCGTTTATAGAGTGGCCACCCAGATCTCCAGACCTCAAGTTTTGGGCTTTTTTCTCTGGGAACTTCTCACACAAAAGGTTTACAAAAACCGCTCAAGAGATAGAAATGAAATTTGTGCAAGAATTCGACAGGTATGTGCAGATATTACCCCACAAGAACTAAGGAACGTAATCAGAAACATTCGTAAGCACTACGACAAATGTATCGAAATACGTGGTGGATTAGTAGAGGCTTCTAGAATATGAGTTTGAATCAATTAATGCACTGAATCGAATCATTCCAATAATTAGTTTTCATAGTTACGTTAATTAAAATTTTTTCCTTCATTATTAGTTGAATTGTGTGAATGTAATTCCATTATTTTCATTAAAAAAATTTACGCTAAGTATCTGTTTTTTTTTTCATCTGGCGGCACTTTATGGTTGAAATCATAAAAAAATATTCTCATGGCTAGATCTGTTGATATAGGGTATTTTTTGTGACTGTTAGCTGTGTGAGTTTTCGAATTTTTGAGTTGTCATAACTTTGTTATTAATGAATATTTTTCCATGAAATTTTGGTCACACCTGTTTAGAGGTACTCTGAATCCAGTGGCGTAGTGATTTTCCCAATAAAAAAATCGCTAATAAAATATCTCGATTTTCGACTAAGAAAAAATATCGTAGTATGCCCTGAAAATTGGAATAAACATTTCAAATTTTGTCCCAAGGTAGACCTTTTAGTACTTGACATTTCAAAAAAAAAATTAGTAGAATCTGTTTACAACTTCAAATTTTAGGGGGGTGTTTCCATTAAAAGTGGGTCACACTGTATATATGAGGGTTATCTTATATACTTTGCATATAGAGCTATGAAAAAAAGCAGTAGATTCATTTCTCCACGACGAGAAATAACATTAGGGCTCGGACTCAGATGGAGAACCTGGAAGTCAGGAAAAAATAAAATGATACTCAAAAAGACAGTGAACGAACGAAGATGAACTGTGTATACTCCGTTTCATGAAGGAAGAACCCATTTGAAGTTGCAGTCGTATGCGCGAGCTTGTTATCAAAACCAGCGCTATATTGTAAAATTGACATTCGACTTCAAATCAGTAGCGTAACATTTTCATATTTTATGGGTTAACAATAATTTTCCTTTAACACCCAAAATTTTTCAGGAGGCAGTGTTTTAGATCAAATAAAACACACAACAATCAAAGATAAACTAGCTAAACGCATGAAAATATTCCACATTAGAAGATTGCTTCAAACACAACCCAAAATATCAATAATAGAATAGCTGTCGGCATGAAACATCGTTTGTAACGCCAATGGCATGGAACAGTCGTTACGAGGCGACATAGATAAACAAGACCGATTTGGATTTCGGGGCTTGGCAAACTTCACGTGGCTTCTTCTTATGTGAAACGAAGTCTGACGGACCAACAAACTATTAAACAAAGCAAGGTTATGTAGTAAAAAACGGGTTTTGTGAAGTTTTAATTTTTGTAATTTCAAAATTTTAAATATGGTAAATAAAAAGACAGTATTTAATCCTGCGTGGTGTGATTCGAAAATTAACAAAGAGTGGTCAGAAATATTCGGTAGAATATCCGGAAGCCCTTTTGATGCAAAGTATAAACTCTGCAACAAATGTTTTTCTTTGAGTAGCATGGGAAGGAAGGCTTTGACTACTCTAGTCCGATTTTGGTTTTCTTTGTAATTATAAAATGCATTTTTTCACAAACGGTCTTCTTTTATAATATGGTTTATAGTAATAGAAGGATATTTTGTCTTAATTTTTGTGGCTGGAAAAGTCTTTTAACTGAAGAGCCATTTCCGAAAACACATAACCAACTCGTCCAGGAATTCTGTCCTCGAAAGCAGTAATAAACTATTGCCCGGAAATTTTCTGGATCTCAACTGATTCAACACCTTTAAAAATTCAGAATTTGTTTTAAAAGGATTGATAATTTGATTTGAATAAACGAATAAACATGATCTCAACTAACTTAACTAACAAGTAACAGTTAAACTTAAATTCTTTTTATTGACTTATTCAAAAATGTTATTATTTTCACAAAACAATCGGTATCGCATTCAAAGCCTTATCAAAAGGGATACCACAGTATGAGTAATAAACGCGAACTCTGTAACTTGATAGAAGCAGAAAAGAAATTTCTTTCTATCGACAAATGCTAGGTACTCTTTATGACTTTCTGTAAACTTCGGATGAGTTCGGGTAGATAGAAACAAGTACTATCGATCTTGAAAATATTTGCATAATGGGCTCAATTACATATTTTTTTAAATTTTATTATTGGGAAGAGCACATAATTTTGAGGCTCTGTGCAAAAAATTAGACGTCAGCGAGACTCCTAAGTCGCCAAAAAAAATTATAAACATTAAACAGCGCTCCTCTCCGAATTTCAGGCGTTACGTCATCCCATATGAAATCTCTCGTTTAGAGAGCGGATACCGCGCCGATCGGTTCTCGGTTAGATGACTCCTTAGCTAGAGTAACAGTATTTTGCTAGCTTATATATGCTTATTATTTATTATACACTTTAGCAAACTCTAAACAGTGTTATGTTTGTGAAATGAGAATGTTTAGAAATAATTTAAACTATTCTACACAATGGACCAGAACCAGAGTAAAAATATATATATAAAATAAATATTGTGCGGTTCCAGAATGTAAAAGTACACGATTGAAACATCTAACAAAACATTTATTTCTATTAATAAGGATGCAAAAAAAACGGAAGCAATGGCAGAAAAGCATGAAAAGACTCAAAGCAATCACTGATAAGTCAACATACTTTGTTTGTGTATTTTAAGGATTTCATTTTTCTTCAATAAGAATCGTTATAAATTACCTTATAAAATACGTTGTGAATCTATATTGAGAGGGTTATTGAAAACAACACGCTTGTATTAATCTAATTTTTTTCAAATACGTAGATGATATTGTTCTTATAGCTTGTGGTGTTATTAATGTTCAAAATTATTTAATAGAATAATGGATCAGCTCTTCACAAATTAAATTTTATTAAATAGGTATTGCTTTTTTTCCAAAAAACAGGTAATCTTTTTCAGTAAATCATCAACAAAACTGGCGTATATTATGTTTTAAAAGAAATTATTTTATTTGATTCAAAGTCCGGATCAGCTCTAACAAATAGACAGTCTAAGTCTGACGTCACAACTGTGGGCGGAGCCTCTTACGGTTCCAAACAAACTCTCTTTCTATGTAAAAGTCCCATAAATAATTTTTTATTTAGTGTTTTCAACGTTATAAAGGCAAAATAAGACATATAGTTTTCATATTGTGTTAGAGGAACGTGCCGTTTAAGTGATTTTGTATAGGTTTTTGCTAAGGTGAGTTAATTCTATTACTAAATTAAGTTAAAAACTTTTTGAGGTTATGTTGGTTATGTTTTGGTGATAGGTTTTTGGATAATTTCTACTATGTTTTAGGATTGAAAATCACTTAAATTTTAATAGTCATTTTAGTTACATACAAAAAACATTTTTAAAGAAATTACAGGTACTTTTACTCCAGAGTATCGCAACATTTAAGTATTAACTTTAGAATAACAGTGTATAAAACCATAATATAGCCGCACTTTGTATACTGTTCTACCTTACTGTATACTTTCGATTTAAACAAATTAAGGGAACTGCAAAAATTACAAAACCGAGCAATGAGCTATTACGATGTGGCAGGCTGACCCCAGTATTTTTAGTGATGGAAACATTGGAGTGGTTATCGATTGAAAAAAGGCTGATTTATATGACATTAACCTACATTTTTATAAGATGTTGCATAATATTTTGCCAATGTTTTTTAACAAATATATAACCTGTAACAGTTAAATACATGAATATGGTACTAGAACTAACAAGTACTTACATAATATTAACATTCAAACTAAAACGTTTATTACAAAAACATTAATATTTAAAGGAATTATTGACTACCTATAACAAGCTACCAAATGAAATAAAAGATTCACAAAGAGGATTAATGAACTATTTAGTTAAATGATAAACCTAGAATTATTTTTACTACAAATTAAGATTTACTACAAATTGTTAAAGATTGAAATGTATGTGATTATTGTTTTTTTTAATTGTGATAAATGCGGTATGTATTTGTTTATTTATACATTTATTATATAGGTACCTACATGTAGTTATTTAATTTTATATATTTATTTATTATATGTTTGCATACTTTAAACTTATGTAGATGTACTATATAATAATTACAATTATTGTATGTTAGTTAGGTTTTCCTAACTTGAATAAAGCTTTCTATATATATGTATATCATTATTTAATTTGTGACTTTTACTGAATATATTTTTAGGACTTTTAAGACACTATGGTAATGTGCTTTGTGCCAGATTGCAAGCATTACAGTGCAAAGCAAACCTGCAAATTTTTTCGGTTTCCAACAAACCAGGCTGAGAGAAACAAATGGATTTCTCTTATAAGGTGAAGAAAGAGTAGGTAATTAATATAATTTTTAAAGAATGTTTTATTGAAATATTTTATTTAATCACAGGCGAAAAGATAAACAACCCACTCAGTTTGCAAGAGGTTGTGATTGCCATTTTGTGGACAAAGAAAGCTTTAAGACATGTTTTGAAGCCATCTGAAAATAATAGAATATAGATATTAAGAATACATAATACAGTTTAGATGGTTTCAAACGAAATAAACTAGCCAACATAACCTCAAAAAGTTTTCAACTTAATTTAGTAATTAAATTAACTCACCTTGGCAAAAACCCATACAAAAACACTTGAAAGGCACGTTCCTCTAACACAATATAGAAACTAGATGTCTTATTTTGCCTTTATAACGTTGAAAACACTAAATAAAGAATTCCTTATGGGACTTTTACATAAAAAGACAGTTTGTTTGGAACCAGTCCAGGCTCCGCCCACAGTTGTGACGTAAGCACTTAGGCTGTCTATATCGCTTTTTTTACCAGTGAGGTGCATGTGCATTTGAATCTGATGTAAATATTCGGAACTAATATTACCTGCTTCATCAAAATAAGTTTTTCTTGTTCTTTTCAACATTGGTGATTTAATTTCCACTACACATTCATCATAAATAGCATTTGGAGAAGCTCCTTTAATTGGGCAGTCTGCAGTTAATAAGCAATTTGTTACTGAGTAACCTATAGCGTTATCTCCATAACTTTGTCCACCAGACCAGGAATAAAATAAAGCATCTGGAATCACCCCGTATATCATTTGAGAGAACATGTATTTATGAAAATATTGACATTTTTAATCATTCTTGCCGGAAAACAGCCAAAAACGATGTGTACTATGGTATGAAATTATAATTTAATAAACTCGTATTGGAACGAAGTTCCTTATCGCGCGTTGTGAAAGGAGGCTACACGGATAAAATTCTTACGAAAAGTTTTGTCACGACACTTTTTGATATAGGAAGCTATTGTAAGCTGTGCGCATTGCATGTTTCTCTGTCTGTATCTTTCTCTCTTATAGAAAGCAAATAAATTGAATAAATTTTCATCATAGTCCGGGCGCGAACCATCAACCTACGCGTCTATATCAAGGCATTCAACACATGCTGCCATGAGCTCTCATGTGTATTAGATGCGAAGAAAGGTATTACATGCTGCAATGTTTGATTATATACAGATAATAATAATAAATGCTTTTGTATTTTTAGCAAGTACGCACTATAACCTCTCTTTATTATTGTGCTAACCAAGTCATACGCATTATAATCTCCACATTTTGTGTGTTTAGCAAGTGTACGCGTCATAATTTTAATAAATTCAAAAACAAATCATATTTTAATATTACAATTTCAGAACGTATGTATTTAGCAAGCCGTGCGTGTTCTAACCTATACGCTGTTGTGTTTACGAAGTCGAGAGAGTATATATATATATATATATACAGTGTGTCCGCGTAAGTTGGCTACATATGGAAAA
>CAJUYI010000246.1:257120-298545 GCA_910591695.1 Galerucella pusilla | reverse complement strand
ACAAGAAATGGAAATCATAGATGGAAATAAGAATTGAATGTCAAATGGTTGAATTCGTGAAGTATACCTTGCGTTGTCATGGAAATGAGAAAAACATAAACTAATTTGTATTTTGATGGAAGTTCAACCTTATTGAATTCTGTGAATGTCAATAGTATTAATTTAAATACCATTTCCTAAGATTTGGAAAATCGAAATATTAATATTTCAAACAATACCAACGGCACTTTCCATTTTAATTTATAAATTTGACATTGTTAAATATTGTTCGAATAAAAGTTTTGACGTTACATGATTTAGACCAGATATATAAAGTTAGCGGGCCAACTACTGCAGAAATAACTTTTGACAAGCTGGAAAATTGCCGTTTTTATGCCGTTTTCTTGCCGTGAAATTTTTAGAATTTGCGTTAATTATTTAAAAAAAATGGTATGGCCCTCTAACTGGCGTATCAAGCTAGCGGACCACCCCCTGGAATATTGCTTTTTCCTTTGGCTAGTAATTTAAATTCAAGAAATAGATAATTGCCGCTCTAATTGCCGTTCAAGAAAATATCATCTACGACATTGGGGCACGATGGAATAGAGGGCAAAACGGGAAAAACTTATTTCTGCGTATCAACTTGGCGGGCGACCCCCTGAAACATGGCTTCCATTTTCACGGCATTCAATTATGAATGTACAGATAATTGCCGTTCAAGAAAATATCATCTACGGCATTGTGGCACGATGGCATGGGGGGCAAAACGGGAAAAACATTTTTCTGCGTATCAACTTAGCGACCTGTACTCTGGGAGCCCTGTACACTGCGAGCATAACTCTGCGAGCCCTATTCCGATCAGTCCGTACTTGATTTCAGTGAAAGGGTCACGTCGGAATTATTTTTCCATTTTTTATTAGTAGGTGAAAGCATAAACATTTGAGGAATCCTAAAACAATTTAAATAATTGATGTCACGCTTGATTTTTCTTGTTAATATTATGTCAAAATAAAAATTATTATTTCAAATGAATATACAGATTTTATTTGAGTCGTAATTCATATTATTTTATTCAGTATTGAATTTTGATGGCATATCGTATATCTTAATATTTTTAGGTCTTGTTTACGCATATTAGGCAAACATGTCAAATAATTATGTATCATCGCATAGTTTACTATGTATATGAATACTATTTAAAATTTCATCACTTTTTAAAAATTTCCATTTTAAAAATTCCCGCTTACTGGTAAAAATGATCAGCAATAATTCTAATACTATTTGACGGAAGACAATTAAAAAAATATTTCGATACTTCAATTTTATGTTTCCACTAATTTTTTGTGGTGAACGTACAGTTCTCAAATGTACAATTTGTATAATGCTACGGTTTCCCTTTTTAAATATGCGATGCTGTTATAATTATGTTGCCAGTCGGACTCCCGCGCGAAGGGTACTGTACCATTATCAACGATAAATATTTTGCTAAATATTTCAATCATGGCATCTACCTAATGTCGTTATCAATATCAAGCAGAATAATTTAGAAATAAAATTAACAATTGAAAAAAGCTTCGCGGGGATTGTCTATCGCGCGAAAGTCTGATATGTTTAGGTACCACTCGACCACCGATGAATATGCTAATTGTTCATTTATAATTGAATGCCGTGAAAATGGAAGCCATGTTTCAGGGGGTGGCCCGACAAGCTAAACGTAAAAATAAATTTTGTTCGTCTTACCCCTATTGCCATTGTGCCCGGATGCTGAAGATTTTATTTTCTTGAACGGCAATTAGAGCGGCAATTATCTGTTCATTTATAATTGAATGTCGTGAAATTGGAAGCCATGTTTCAGGGGGTGGCCCGACAAGCTAAACGTAAAAATAAATTTTGTTCGTTTCACCCCCATTGCCATTGTGCCCGGATGCTGAAGATGTTATTTTCTTGAACGGCAATTAGAGAGGCAATTATCTGTACATTTATAATTGAAAGCCGTGAAAATGGAAGCTATGTTTCAGGGGGTGGCCCGCCAAGTTGATAAGCAGAAATAAATTTTTCTCGTTTTGCCCTCCATTCCATCGTGCCCCAATGTCGTAGATGATATTTTCTTGAACGGCAATTCGAGCGGCAATTATCTATTTCTTGAATTTAAATTACTAGCCAAAGGAAAGCAATATTCCAGGGGGTGGTCCGCTAGCTTGATACGCCAGTTATAGGGCCATACCATTTTTTTTTAAATAATTAACGGCAAATTCTAAAAATTTCACGGCAAGAAAACGGCATAAAAACGGCAATTTTTCAGCTTGTCAAAAGTTATTTTTGCAGTAGTTGGCCCGCTAACTTTATATATCTATTTAGACCATAGATATAAACTTCGTTCATCGAGTTGTTGATGTTGCCACGGTAACTTTAAAACACGCGCGTGTTTTAAAGTTCGATTTAAACACGCTGAGGCGTGCTTTAAATAGGTAAAATGGTTCACCAATAAAAAAAATATATTTTAAACTGATCGAGAAGTATAAATGACATTTGACATTTCGTTCATTTCGAAGAAATTTAAATTATTTTATTCGGAATTTATTTCAATACGATCGCGCAAAAAATGGTATAAGCATCTCGAACGTTAAAGGGTAATTACAACGTTTGAATTTAGATTCCTCTCGTAAAATTGGACAAAATGATATGAGGATTAAGGGGTCTAGCACATTTACTTTTCGAAATACAGGGTGTTGAAATTTTGAAAACTTGAATGTTTTAATTCGATGACTTCTAAATGGATGGATAAATTGATTTGACATTTGGCAGGTTGTTTTTAAATGTAAAAGGGCATATTTTGATAGAAATAGTAGTTTATGCAACTAGTGTGGATATGATGGCCATATCGCACGAGGACGAAGTTTAAGCACGACGCCGTAGGCGGAGTGCTTAATCGTTCAAGTGCGATATGGACAATCCACACGAGTTGAACAGCATATTTTTTCTACGACCCCCTTGAGAAAAAAATCTAGAAAATAAAAATTTCTATAAACTGTAATATAACTTCAAATTAAAAATTTAACAATTCAATTTTATATTTCCACTAATTTTTTTGTGGTAAACGTACAGTTCTTGAATGTCCAATTTGTATAATGCTACGGTTTCCCTTTCTAAATATACGATGCTGTTATAAGTAGATGTTGCCAATCGGACTCCCTTATGAAGGGTACCGTACCATTATCTATAATAATGAATATTCTGCTAAATATTTCAAACGTCTACCTGTTGTCGTTATTAATATCAAGCAGAATAATTATTTAAAAATAAAATTAACAATTAAAAAATACTTCTTCACGGGGAATCGAACCCGGGTCTACCACGTGAGAGTCTGATTTGCTTACTACTCGACCACCGAGGAATATGCAAATTGTTTATCTATAACGTCAGATGTATTACATAGTTTTATAAAATCTGAGGTCCTCTTAAATACCCATTTTATTCTGTATTTGTTGTTAATTTGTACGGATTATATCATATAATATTTAGGCATTTTCGCAACTCGTGCGCAAAAGTATAACTTCACGCACTTGTATAATAAATATCTATTGTGCCAATCAACTCAATAATAAGATTTTTATTTTTATTTATAATTAATACTACTGTATATTTTTGTTAAATGAAGTTTCATCCAGAGTAAAATAAATTCTTATATTGATATGTGTATTTATTTATTGATTCAAAAAAATTTTGCTTAAAAGGAACTTAAGTTCCTACCGTGTGTCCCGCGACACGTTTTACCTTTTTTTGTTCTACAATGGCGTATGGTACCTCTATAAGATAATAAATAAATTCACATATAGATGAAAAACAACCTATGTATTTAAAAATTCAACAAAATTAATGACTTGAGATACAACTCTACTTTTTCATCTGCAGTATAATCCATTTTAGTAAAAGCACTGACAGCTAATAATAAATTAATTTTGAAATATCAGTTATTTTTTTGTAGTACCATCCGTCATTATAGAACAAAACTGATGCTACACAATGTTATATATTTGTAATCAAAAAATGCAGGGCCTTTTAAAACTGTGAAGAAATACAGGGTGTCCCATTTGAAATATTGAAGATCCATTCTATTGAGCACTCCCTGTATACAAAATTCAATCTCTTGTTACATTTTGGTCGGTACAAGTGAAATAATATAACTTTTACTTTAATTTTTTTTGTATTCTTTGTAATTAATGAAAATAATTGGGGGTCAAAATATAATGAGAAACCCTGTACTTCCCAAGATTTATACTTGAACCCTGACAAAAATGTACATACGAGAGAAGATTCAACTCAGTGAACTTACCCTTCTTAAACCCAAATTTTCCATCAATAACATCTACTTTAAATACTTTAAATAGTAAAGTATTTTGTGATAATAGACTCAAACATCTTTGAAATGCAGCTGGGGTTACATACCCTATAATTACATACATCCGCTCTATTTCCAAATTTTAAAATTGGTGTTAGGTAACTGCTTTTCCAAAAATTGGGAAAGGTACCTACTTCGTTTCAGAGACTCATTTTAAGAATTATACGGAGTTAGTTTGAAGTATGGAGCCCCCTAAGAATCTCCTCAACGGTTTAATATTTTTTAATGAAATTGCTTAAACCCTTCTAAAAGTATACAAAGAACTCAAAAATGCTATGAAATTTAATGTACCATTTCCGGTTATCAACTTTGTTATTTCGAATAAAACACCCTGTATATTGTTACATTTTTAAGTTCCTTGTTAAATTCTGGATGCAGTGAAACTTTTAATTCATAATTTTATTTAATAATTGAGGCTTCAATCAATAATTTATCGTCTCCATATTCTCGCATAATTAAAATTTCGATACGTTTTCCTTCACTTAGATACACCATAACAGAAAAAACAATAGTAACAGATAACACAGAAAAATATCATGACACACCTTGTACTACACTGTTAGGTAGATTACTCAATAATTAATTTAATTTACAATTAAAGGTTTGACATTTCATCCATGGCTAATTAAAGTCAAAAATTATTGATTAAAGCCTCAATTAGACAATAAAAAAACATGAATGGAAAGTTTCACAGTATGCGGAATTTCACAAGGAATTCAAAAATGTGAAAATATACAGGGTATTCTATTTAAAATAACAAAGTTGATATGCATTTTCGGTTTGAACGAAAATGGTACATCAAATTTGATAGCATTTTTGAATATTAATATTAATATTAATATATTAAACCGTTGAGGAGATACTTAGGGGGCTCCATACTTTATACTAACTCTGTATACAATCGTATGGATACTAGATATTGAAATTGAAAAATTACTGATACTAATATTATTCTAGAGATTATATATTACATATTGTTTTGCAGAATTTACTGTTTGAAAAAAGCTTGCAAGCAAATTAGGAAGATCAGATTAGACTGGAGCTTTCCAGATTTAAAGCTATTTTCTACTTCTCCAATTCTAGAAGGAATTTACTTCAAGAGTGTGGTAACAACTCGAATTATCCTTAAGCAATTTCCGTTATCGTGCCAAGTTATTTTCTTTCCTCAGTATTGCCTGTGTTCATAATAAATCCTCATGTAACATTTATATAGTTAACAATGGCCAGATATGAAAACAAATTGAGTGTAACATTGGAGTTTCACTCGGGAGAGCAGAGAGTATAGATAACTCGCTCTTGATAACTTCCTCTATTCGAAAATAACAAAACGGGACAACGTTTAGGAGCTTAGTTTCGCTATCATGTTTTAATCCTATAATATTGCGAGTGGTGCTTTGTAGAATTTGTGGATATCCTGAAGCCACGGTATTTTAAATAAAAATGTCTGTTATCCTCTTAAATCGGTTTACAGTACAAGGGTTTTTTTCAAGTGAGGTATAGAAAAGCATAGGTGGCGCCTGGCGACAAATATCTTGATATAGCAACATAACCTAATTTTATTTGACGTATGACTGCAATAATTATTCATTAATCTGCGATTTCAATTCAGATTAATAAATCCTACAGATGTTTATTCATTTTCAAGATACAAAAATATCTTGAAACAAAAATATATTGTTATTTTATATATTTATTTACTTAAATGATATTTAGCATAAATGACAGTTAATGCATGATCGGTAGCGAAGTACAATAAATATGCTTCTTTATACAGAGCTAGTATAAAGTATAGAACCCCCTGTATCTCCTCAACAGCTTAATGTTTTTTCAAATTAAACTGCTTATTCCCTTCTAAGAAGACCCAAGGAATTCAAAAATGCTATCAAATTCAATAATTTATCATTTTTGACTTAGTTATCCATGAATACCCTTCTTGGTGTGCGTCATCGATTGTTAATGTCTTTCTTACACATTACGTAGGAAAAAGTGGAAAAAAAGGCAGGTCTGTGATTAATTTTAATCAAAATATCACAATAATGAACCGTTTAAATGTATTACAAACGTTAACCCTAATCTTTGACTTACAAAAATTTGATTGGTTGATGTTTAGACTACGCTCAAGCTCAACCTATCAATCGAGAGTTTAAAATACTATGAAGGCGTTACTTTCGTAGCAATAAGTCTTACGTCTTTTTCTACTGTCACACTGACAGTTCTTGACAGGTCTGTACTTTGTTGCTTACGGTCAATTATTATTTATGAAAAGTGAATATTAATCTTATTGTTTTATTTATATGAATAATACAAAAATATGGATGAATACACGGAAAAAACATCAGTATTTTGAAAGTTCTCAAGTATTTTCAGTTAGAAAAAGAAGCTGGTAATTATAAATTGCATAGCCTTTTCGAATTTGGCTAAATACAATCCTGATGATCTTATTTATCAAATTTAAGGTTAGCAAATAAAATGAATGACATGCCGAAAACCCGGATATACGTCACAATCGATGACGCACACAAAGAAGGGTATTATTTTAACTATATTATGGTTTATCGAAGTGAGGAAAAACCGTATCGAAATTTCAATTATGCTAGGATATGGAGACGATAACTTATTGATTGAATCCTCTATTATTCAATAAAAATATGAAAGAAAAGTTTTACTGTATGCAGAATTTCTCAAGGAATTCAAAAATATGAAAATATACAGGGTGTTCTATTTAAAATAACAAAGTTGATATGCATTTCCGGTTTAAGCGGAGATGGTACATTAAATTTGATACTATAGCATTTTAGAATTCCTTGGATCTTCCTAGAAGGGGATGAGAAATTTCATTTAAAAATATTAGACAGTTGAGGAGATACTAAGGGGTTACCATACTTTAAGCTAACTCTGTATGTATTTACCTACCTATTTATATTTTTTGATACCATGCGACCTATAACTAACTAACTATAACTAACTTCCAGCTTTGTCAAAGACCATTATTTAAGATATAAGTAAGTCAGTGATAATTTATTAATTTTTCTCACCATTTTCGGAATATATTTGCCCTTACAAGATTTAAAAAAAAAATCGTTTTTGATGCTATGTAATATACTATTAATAATAATTCCAAAAATGTTGGAGTAATTTTGTGCCGTCTTAAGAATTTCAAATTAGTTAAATTGGACCATAATCCGAATCTCAGAATTTGAGAAGGAAGAGCTGTCGGCTGACGGAGTAATTTAATTGATGATGTTACCGAATTTGGAATTCCCATTTTAGAACCTTGCGATTTTTCAAATCAAATTTTCAGCGGAGCTGAATAAAAGTTGAGAGAAGATTGAGTCGAAAAGAATTAATTTGCAAAAATAACTTTTTTCTCGTGATAATACCGTTTAAACATTTCAGTTAGAATCGTTGAATAGTATATTTCATGACAAGTCTAGAAAATAGGTTTTTATACAGTGTGGAAACCACTTATGGGATAAAATTCTTTATGTCATTATTTTAGAGAATTATAAAAAATGCCGAGACACGTCAACTTTTGAATTGAGTTGTGCGTTATGTAAACATAAATGTAAATGTACAGGGTAATTCACGCAAGAATGCCATAGTCGGTGTTTTTTTTTAATGAAACACCCTGTATGTAAATAACGTATGGTCAATTATGAATTACCTGTATAATTTGTGGAATTTTTTTACACATACATAAAATACCTGATGTATTTGATTTTAATACATCAAAATAAATGCTCAAAATGTTCTCCACCTAGTTGTTGGCAATAGCACAGTCTCCTATAGAACTCCTCTTTAACTTTGTTTAAAGTTTGAGGTGAGAAATTCCGTATTTCTGTAGTCTTTGAGGTCTACAATGCTAGTTGGTTGTGTTGCATATACTTTGTTCTTGAGATAATCCCGCAGAAAAAATCTAACGGCGTGAGGTCTGGCGATCTAGCTGGCCACTCAATAGTATAGTACTTCTTCGTCCAATCCATTTATTGGGGAATATTTCATCTAAATAAGTTCTTACCATTAAAGCATAATGGGGTGTTGCCCCGTCTTGCTGGACCAAACATTTTCATTTGGTAAGCTAGGATCTATTGCGTTGCCAACGCAGGAATAACTTCATTTCTAAGCATATTTAAATATTTTTCAGCTGTAAAATTTCCATCTATAAATATAGGACCAATAATATGGTGCCTATGATACCGGCCCAAACGTTCATCTTTTGATGGTATTGAGTATGTGTCTTACGCATCCAATTAGGATTCTCAGCTGACCAATATCTACAGTTCTGTCGGTTTACCTCTCCATTCAATGTGAATGTTGATTCGTCAGAAAAAAGAATGATACCAAGAGCTATCTCATTTCTGTTCAGCTTATTCATCAATCTTTCGCAGAAATCCACTCTACGATCTGGATCGTCTTCTGTTAACTTAGTGTTTCTTTATGAAGACATCCTAAAACAGTTGTATGACTAACATTATTTTCACGGGCACTTTGACGTGTACTTGAAGTTGGATTCTCTTTGACACTTAACAAAATATCCACTTTCACATCATTTTCAACGAAGTGTGGTTTTCTTTTCAATGGTTTGACATGTCCAAGTTCTTTTAGACACAGTACTTTGTGAAATATTAGGCAATTCGGGATACCTGTGATTAAATAAGTTTGCCACTTCAACTTGACTTCTGTAGTTATCCCCGTACCCGATCATCATTAAAAACTCAATTCGGTGAGTCTCAGTTAAATATTTCATTGATATGTCGACAAGGAAAGAGTGTTTGACAAAGATTTCACTTTGTCAGTAAAAACTGTCAACACATCAACAACTGACAGAATAGAGAACAATCCACAATATTCACCGATTTTGTCTAATTATTGGCGTTTTAGGCAATTTTTAGGTATTTATGATAAAATTCATGGGCGTAGCAGGTTTTGTTTAATATACAAATACGTCTAATAATTAGTTAGTTTAGATTTTTGATAAATCCATATTTAGCTAATTTAAAAAAGTACCAATATTTCAAGTGTAATAAATTATTAATTTTAAGAATTTACCCTGTATAATTCATACATTATTTAGTTTGTTGGAATCGGTTCATTAAGAGGATTTCAAAAATATGCAAATATACAGGGTGTTTAATTAAAAAAACAACACAGACTATGGCATACTTGCGTGAATCATCACCCTGTACATTTAAATTTATGTTTACATAACGCACAACTCAATTCAAAAGTTGACGTGTCTTGGCATTTTTTATAATTTTCTAAAATAATGACATAAATTTCGTTCCATAAGTGGTTTACACACTGTATGTATATACTTATATACCTTACATGTATATTGTGTAGTAATGCATTGATTCGATTGGAATTCGAATAATTAATATCATTATATGGGGTGATCCATTAATAAATGTGAAGAAAATATTTTTAAAATATTAATTTTTTCAATAAATCTGAAAACAGTTATATATTTCCGAAACAGTTGACGATAGGTACATGAATTCTGTCTAGAATTTTCTGAAGAATCAATAAAGTGCATAATATACTGACACCCTATATAATTTTTTTTGAAAAAAATTCGCATTTCAAAATACAAATCGACGTGTCCAAGCGTTTTTCCCAACACACCCTTATCTATTATGAATTGAATTTATTTCATTTGGCTGCATGTTAAAACTGACTCCAGTACTATAAAACTTACTCATTGTAGTACAGTTCGTCACACAACGACCCAATTTCTTCATTATCATCATCAGTAAACATCGGAAGTTTACAATGAGGACTGGTAGGTGGATCCATAAGTCCGCTGCAACCAGCAAACGATGAGAACCTCGGAGTATGTCTACCCCAATTCGACGGCATACTAGCCGTATCCAACGATCTCCTTACCCTTCGTGGATTTAACTGGTGATGGACTGTTGCTTCGAGTGCCATTTGTAATTGTCGTTCTTCTTCTTCTTCGTTTTTCAATACCTAATTAGAATAATAGTGAATTAGTAACATGGATTTTTATTTATCATTAAAAACCATTTATTTTCGTTAAATTGAGAATTTGGTTTCGCGTTAAATTGAACCAATGCCGCTGAACGAAATTATTGTGTATTTGTGTGTATTTAGCAGATACCATTTAGTAATTCATACAAACGTGAATAATAATTAACAAACATAGCTGTGCCTTATCAATAATATATAATTATTTATAATTTAGTGCTAAATTATTTAATAGTTAGGGCAACAGAGATAGATATATTTATTTTATTTCACGATTATAAGTATGTATTGGATTATTTGTGATGACAAATATACAGCTCCAAAATTGTTTAAATTTATGTTGAAAGTTATCAACACATTTTCAACATGAAAGGTCTAGCATATGTCACAAAAATTCAGTGGAGGACTCTCTAAAGTCCAATCTATTGGTAAAAAAAATTCACAAAACCATAATCTAAACAGTTTCTATTTTATAAATCATCAAAGTAAAATCACTGGAAACAAATAAAAAAACAAATTCTAGAACTAAAAACAACGCATAACTCTACCGCTAGAGGGCTTATTTGACAGTTAAAATTTTTCAAAATTCACTCAATTAAGGAACATGTTGAATATCATAATCACATTCCTCGACAAATTCTGCATATTTTTAATGTGACAGGTTTAAGTCTATCTCTTCAAATAAGGGGTGGGGGAGAGTGGGTACCGTATTACGAAAAAACACCTGTAATTCCGGTTCTCCCTGACCGATTTTAATAAACTTGATGTTGTTTGAAAGGGCTTTTGTTGAACAATCGAAAATTTGTAAATATGAAGCAATCTGATCAATAACATAAATGCCAGAGGGCGCTGTTTTATATTTTTTTAAATATTGTGTCTTCTCGTAACAATTTTAAATGGAAGCATACAAATTGAATTATATTTTTTTAAAGTAGACTTAATTAGTAATAAAACAATGCAAACCGCAAGGCGATATCTCTTTTCTATCCTGAGATATCAAGAAACAGTTAAATGGCGGGAATTGATCTTTCAACGTCTAGAAGGCTGGTGAAGTAAGTTGTGCTACATTTTTTCAATTATATACGCCTACGCCTTTGATCAAAGTTTATAACAAAAATTCTTTGCAACATGATGAATGCTGAAAATTCGTAATAAGGGTTTTTTGGGACGAAAAATCGACTGGTACAGTTAATTTTTTTGATAAAATCATCTATTCGCCTTCAAATAGTGTCGTGAATCTTCGAGAAAACCGCTTTTTTGAACATAAAAAGTCTTCTATATGCCACAAAACTATTGAGATTGAACTGAAATTTTATTGGATGTCTCTATAAAGACCGATCTATTGGGAAACAATTCACGAGACCATAATAACAAAGTAAAATCACTGGAAACGCACAAAAAACCGATACTGGAGCCAAAAACAATGCGTTCAACAGTTAGAATGTTGTACACATCGATTCAGGGGGAAATTTTACATATGAGTGAATTTTGAATCGATATCTTCAAGTACCAAGGGATTTAACGGATAAAGGACAAAATTTATGGTTGAATTTGTAAAAAAATGAACAGAACAAATTCATAATGTCCAAAAAATAGTATTTTGAAATGGTTCATAATATTTTGGAAAAATCTTAATGGTAATTAATTTAGTAGGTCTTCTTTTCTCTCCAAGAAATAGGAAATTTGGAAGTATACCTACCCTTAATTCAGTTGATCAGTTGTTGGGATTTTTTCTTAGGCGATTTCTGCCCGTTTTGGTACCCCACTTTAGTCCTGTAAAATACATACCAATCGATATCGTTTCAAAGAACGAATAACTTAGGTAGGTACCCTTTTTGGTCTGTCAAATCACATACCAAGATCTGGAACACGGTTACTGGAATTGGTATAAACTTTCTTTTCTTTTCTAAAGTAGTTTTTGTCTTGCTTTTTAATGACAAACCATGAAATATTTTCAAACTTATTCCTTTTTTATAATTTAAAACAAAAATTTTTTGCGGCATAATGAATGCCGAAAATTCGCAATAAGTTTTTCTTGATAAAATCATCTTCAAATAATATCGTGAATTTTCGAGAAAACCGCATTTTAACATAAAAAATGCCACAAAACTATGAAGAAGTGAACTATCTTAAACCAAACACCCATAAACTACATTCGCCATTAGGGAACATATTTTTTCGGTGACCGGAACATCGTTGTTATCTCTGAAAGCGAATTCATCATTTTCATTGTGTATGTTATATACATATCCTTTCACCGAAAGAGAGATTTACATTGTTTCGGTTTCTTTCGACACATTTTCGCATATAGTTGTCCAGAGTTTATTCAGTTCAAGTTAGATAACGATGTGAATATTGTAAAAAACTGCATTTATTCTACAACAATATTTCGTTGGAAATTGAAGTAGATTTAACAAAAACATTTTTCTTTGTATGCTGGGAGAAATTGAAGGATTGATTTTCCAATAAAACTTAAACGAACTCGGCGATTTGAAATAATAAGTAAAATCGTATTACTTTATTTTCCACTGAAATTGAGATCGGATTAATTTCACCACACACTCTGAAACCCGGTGGTATTGCTAATCAATAAAATGTAGCGTGAAAGTCTCTTTTAGTACGAGTTTTATTTGTAAATGTATTGAAACTGAATGTTGAAATTTTACAAGTAAATTTTAAAAGGAATCCGTTCCTGGACAATAGTAGAACAGGCAACGATAAAAGTGCTCCATAAATGAAACCAAATTTACCGATATAAACTTAATAATAATTTACTTGAAAATACAGTGAAGTATAGTTCATAGTGATAAAACAACTGCCGTAAGTAATACCATCTTATTAACACGGCATTCTGCTATTTGATAGCACAAGATATCGCCATAGATATTTGCTCACAGCAAAAAACAAACTGGTCACAGTTCTTATCGGTTGTATATTGATACGGCCAGTGCTGCACTCAGCCCACTGGTGTAAATTTCAACTAAAATGAGATATTACCAGAAGCCAAAAAAAATAACCTAAGAAATACAATATGTCAGGTGGAACTTCTGACTACAGGGGTTCTTCAATGATATCTAGCCAGCAAAATAAATCATATTCTACAGCCGCCCAACAACAAATCGTTACAAAATTTCCAACAAAAGATCAAGCCTCAATCGATAATGTTAAACTTCAAGAATATGTAGTAGCATTTGCATTTATCTGTCGAGTAAAGAGATTGTTGACGAATTCCTAACAAATCATGCTGATATTAAAATAGGAGAAAACGTCATCAAAGGGCGCAGACTAATAACCCCAGCCAATCGATTACTACTCTCAAACGTCTGTCCTACCATTCCTCATCAAATAATTGAGAAATATTTAATAGATCTAGGCTTTAAGGTTTTATCCCCAATTTCTTTTCTCCGAGCTGGAATACAGGATCCACAGTACAATCATGTTCTGAGCTTCCGAAGGCAGGTATATTTTGCACCTACTCTTAATTTCACTATACCAGAGTCCATACTAATCGACTATGATGAAACACCCTACAGAATATTTTTATCTGACGGTCTGTCGACCTGTCCTGATAATACATCATCAACTAATAATTTCAGCCCAACCGCTTTTCCTTCTCTACCGAATGCAAACCATAAACTCTCAGAGTCTATTAAAAATCAAACGTCAACCGTACATTCCGACAACAAAATTAAAGATTCAACAATTGAAATTGAAAAAGAAGACATAAACAACACTCAAAAGCGCACACACTCCGAAATATCGTCCCAATGTACAACCCCTACAGAAGATACACAAAAGGAAGACAACTTCATTAAACCAAAAGTACATATAAAAAACAAAAAAAACAAATCAAAACTGACATTTTATGCTCAGAAACACCACACGCTATGGAAAAATCAATCGAACCAGTCAAAAAGATGATCCAAGACTCTCCTACATCATACGTATTGAACTACCTACAACTTACCAGCTTTCTAGAAAGTGCTCATGGTTCCACAAATGTGCTAGAGATTGCTAAAGAACACACTCAAGATATACATGGATTATTAACTATGTTAACGAACATTTACCCAAAGTTGACAGAAAGAAACATAAAATCAAGAATCACTAGAATAAAGAAAAAGATCCTTAAGCAATTATCTCAAGAAATGGATACCGAATACGAAATATCTCAGTCAGAGGACACAGATACCTCCCAAGAAATCTACTAAGAACTAACAAAAAAAAATCAAATGGAGATGGTTCAGTGGAACATTCAAGGTCTATTCACACATATCGAAATGCTACAATTACTGCTCAAACAAACAAATCCACAAATATTATGCATACAGGAAACTAATTTCAAGGAAAACAAAAAATACTCACTCAAAAACTTTAAATCCTACCACAAAACAAGAAATTCTGCAAATAAAGCTAGTGGTGGAGTAACAATATACGCACATTCAAATCTAGTCACGAATGAAATACTTCTACAAACTAATTTAGAAGCAGTAGCCATTAAAATATCAACCCCAGTACAATTTACCGTATGTAACATTTATATCCCTTCAAACGTTGATATTTCATCGAGACAGCTTGAAACGCTAATTGAACAGCTTCCCAAACCTCGTATCATCTTGGGTGATTTCAATTCTCACAGTACCACTTTCGGCTGCAACTCAACAGATAAGAGAGGAGAGCAAATGGAAAACTTTCTGGATTCAACTGGACTTACACTGCTTAATACAGGAGAAAAAACCCGTTTTGATTCAGTTAACGGTAACCACTCTGCCATCGATCTGTCTGTCTGCGACAGACAGACATTAGTATAGTCTCTAACACAGAATTGAATAGCGTTGGAGTACCACAAGGCAGTGTACTGGGACCACTATTGTTCATTCTGTATGTTAATGATTTGGGAAATGTTTTAAATAAGTGTAAAATCCATCTTTTTGCAGACGATACATTAATATACTATTATGGTGATGACTTACATGAAGTATTTGATACTGTGAATAGTGAACTGCTGTTGCTTTCTAAAATGTTTGAAATGAATAAGCTAAAGATAAATGAAACAAAGTCAAAATATATGTTTATTGGTAACTTGATGGTACAGAAACAGTTTAAGTCCCTAAATTTATCCATTAAAATAAATAGTAATGTAATAGAGAATGTAAGTGAAATAAAATATTTAGGATTTATTTTAGATAGTGAACTCAAGTTTAATAATCATGTAAATTATATTTGTAGAAAAATTGGCAAAAAAGTTGGTTTTCTACGTCGAATATCACCTTACCTATCAATGTTGACAAAAGTTACAGTATACAATACACTTATATTACCGCATTTTCATTATTGTTGTTCTCTTATATATACAGGATGTTCTAATTCAAGCTTCGATAGGCTGCAGCTAATTCAGAATAAGGCAATGAGAATTATTTTAGGGTACAACAGATACATCAGTATCCAACTTATGTTAAATACTTTAAATTGGCTGAACGTCCAACAGTTTCTTCACGTTAAAACAATGACATTTATTTTCAAAATTATAAATAATTTACTTCCTGAATATTTGAATTCTCGATTGATACCAATTACTAATATACATCAACACGATACTAGAGCTGCAAGTTCCATTAGCTTTTATGTTACTACTAATAGAACGGCTAATTCAATGAACAGTTTGTTCCATAAAGGATTGGTTCAGTTCAATAATCTACCTCATGAAATTAAATCTATTAAGAGTTTAAGTAGCTTTAAGAGAACCCTTATCAATTACGTAAAACGAAACAGCTAGCTCCTGTAAGTAACCGGTTTCAATGTATTAAATTTTATTTTATTTTATTTTATTTTATTTTATTTTATTTATTTATTTTTTTTTTTTTATTTGGTTATTTTATATTGTGGTTTTGTCTTAACTTATTTATAGTACAGATGTTGAAAGGATGTAATTATTTGACTCTAATATTATAATGATTTGTGTATTATCTATGATAAATAAATGATATTATTATTATTATTATTATTAGTTCCCTCGCACCAACTTTAAATTGGGAAGTATTACCACACACTTACGATAGCGACCATTGGCCTATTCTCATAAAAAACCATAAACTTAATAAAAACATAGTAATACCAGAAAAATGGAAACTCAAACAGACAGACTGGACAACGTACCAAGAAAGAGTAACAGCCGCAATACCAAAACTTGGCGCATTAGAAGGAAGTATTGACACAATAATAGAAAATTTTAACACAATGCTTACCAATATAGCAAACCAAACAATAGGAAAAACATCAGTACCTGAAAATAAAAAGGTAGTACCTTGGTGGAACAGTCAGTGCCAGAGAGCAATTCAACAGAGTAAGCACGCCTTTAATATACTTAAAAAGCATCACACAGAGGAAAATTTGATAAATTTCAAGAAATATAGGGCTTACGCAAGGTACATAATCAAGAAAAGTAAGCGAGAATCATGGGAAAATTACGCATCCTCTATTACTGAAAATACGCCCTCATCAGAAGTATGGAATGAAATTCGTAAAATCAAGGGAATACCATATAGTAAAAAAATAAACGCCCTTTCCATCAATGGTGAAAATATTACAGACGATTTACAAATTGCGAATACGTTGGCATCCTCTTTCCAATACTATTCAAATGACTCAATATATGACCAATCATTTTTGGAACACAAAAATACTGTCGAAAACCAAATAAAAATCACCGACAACGACAATCCATTGAATAATCCAATCAGCGCAGATGAACTAGATGAAGCAATTCAAGGAGTCAAAAATTCCAGTCCAGGCCCAGATGACATACCATTTGCCTTCCTAACTAATCTCCCATTAAATGCTAAGAAGTATGTCCTTGACCTATACAATTTTCTTTTCCTCACTAAACAGTTTCCTAAATTGTGGAGCACCGCTATCATAATCCCACTTCCTAAACCCAACAAATGCAAAACTGACCCGAACTCATACCGACCTATATTATTAACCTCTACATTATGCAAATTATTAGAAAAGATCTTAAACAATCGTCTACAGTACTATCTGGAAGCAAATAACTTTATTAGCATACATCAAAGTGGATTCAGGAAAAATCGTAGTACAGTAGACAACCTTATAAGCCTGGAATCTACAATACGCGAATCATTTGCAAGTAACCGCCAAGTACTAGCAGTGTTTTTCGATATAATCAAGGCATATGACACATTATGGAAATACGACGTCCTAAGAAAATTGAAAAATTGGGAAATTGACGGGAATTTTTTAGCCTTCGTCCAAAATTTCCTACAAGGCAGAAATTTTCGAGTTCGATCCAACCAACAACTATCGGATTGTCATATCCAAGACAATGGAACCCCCCAAGGGTCTACGCTAAGCGTCTCACTCTTCTTAGTGGCTATCAATAATATAGCAGACACCATTAATAGTCCCGTCAAGGTGGGACTATATGCAGACGACCTCGTTATGTACATAAGTACAAAGAATATAATCACAGCATCTAAGATTATCCAACAATCGATCAAAAAACTGGAGGAATGGTCCAAAAAAACAGGATTAAAATTCTCCTCGGCTAAGACTAAGATAATGTGCTTTTCGACTAAAAAACAAGACTGCCTACCAGAAATAAAACTGTACAACCAAAACCTGAAATATGTTCAAGAAATGCGTTTCCTGGGTATGATTTTTGATTCAAGATTAACGTGGAATAACCATATACAACAGCTTAAACTATCGTGCGCACAGAATATGAATATCCTTAAAGTCCTCGCTGGTCAAAATTGGGGTGCAGATACCAAACAATTTCTGAACATATATAAATCACTGATTCGAGCAAAACTAGATTATGGTTCTATCGTATACTCCTCCGCTAAAAAGAACATTTTAAAACAATTAGACGTCATACAAAATAATGCTCTAAGAATCGCTCTTGGAGCGTACAGAACAAGTCCAGTTGAGAGTTTGTACGCAGAGGCTAACGAATTTCCACTTACAATCAGGAGACACAACCTAAGCTTACGATATGCAGCCAGACTGGCAGCGAATCCAAATAATCCGACGTACTCTCAAACCTTCTCTGATAATTATCATAATATATTCAACAACCATACCCTAACCTCCCATTATCTTTCAGTAAAAGAATCAGTGAGTTTAATAGTATATTATTTAACGAGCGGTAATGTAGGTCATAACTCACGCAGATGAAGTTTGCAGCACGAGCCGCAGGCGAGTGCTGTAATTCATCAAGTGAGTTATGACCATTACCGCTCGTTGAATACTATACTTTATCTACGACTATAACAATAAATACTAAGACACAAGTACAGACAAAAACTTTATTAACAAATCTTAATAGGTACCTATAACATTGCTTTAAAAACTTTAGTTGTGATTATTCATTTTGTTTATTAATAAAATTAACAGTAAAGTTTGAACAACCAGTGAACTGAATATTTGGGACCGAATTATGGAAGTTTATTGTTTCTTTTTGTGTTTGTTGCATATATGTTGATGATGTAGGTACTGGTTGAGGTATTATAGATCTGTATATTCTATTTGCGGTATCTTTCTTATTTTTTTCGAAATCATCAACGTACCCCTCAGCCACAGTAGTTGATCGCCAACCGCCATGTCGTTTCAGTGCCGTTATATCCCCTCCAGCATCTACTAATAAAGTTGCCGATGAGCGGCGAAAACAATGCCCTGTATATAAATTACAGTCGGGTAATTTTAAAAATGTAGCAATGTCTTTCCCCATTGCTCCAAATTTATTAATGCCAATTCTTTGTGAATGATATTTTCCATTTTGATATTTAAAGAATAATATCGGCGATATATCGGTAGGACGAAGATTTAAATATTTCTTAACTACGGTATAAAAGTTTCCCGTAACAGTGAATTTTCTGGCAATTTTTGTTTTTGTATTTGGTACACTGACCATAAAAATAGATCCATGATCTTCTAAATCTGTAATTTGCATAGAGTATAATTCTGCTGCACGACAAGCACCCATAATGCCCATTATTAAAGCAACCTAAAATAAATTATATAATGATAAAAACGATTGAATTATTGTGAAATCGATCTACCTTTGTCGCCAGATATTTCTCATCAGGAGCTTCATTTATGAAATTATTAAGTTGTTCTGGCGTAAATGTTTTTGCCTTTTTAGCTACATGTTTCTCTGATTGACGTTTAAGAAACGCACGTAATTTTAAATAATTCTCTATATTGATTCCATTATTTATGTTGAGTGTGCTTCTTAGCATGGAGTAGAAAGTCCATAGAGACGATGCTTTATATTTAGTGCTAAGTTCAGTAAAATATGCTAAAAGTACGTTTTCTGTAAACGATGACCTAATGTCCTTACTGCTACACCAATCTTGAAAATTTTTGTATACACTTCTATATTTGTTTTGGGATTTTTCAGGCAATAAATTCTGTATGGTAACATTAGCTATTTGTCTTATTTCTGGCGGTGTACATAATAATTCATCTTCACTATCTGAATTCATCTTTTTCAGCACAAAATTCACAATAATAAGAATTCGGTATTAACTTAATTTGAAAACGTCAAAATTAATAAAGTGTCACAAGTGACATTACTCCCCATCCGGCTTGTGCTTGTACAGAAGTACAGAGTACAGAGCCACGTTGATATTCGGTTCGTAAATACCTTCAAGAATTTCCGATTTATTATAGTGAGTTATAAGCAGTGAGTTATTATAACTCACGCTGTTCGTTTACAGATACTATAACCCGCTTAAAAGCAGTTGAATAATTAGTATATAATATAATAGGAGTAAATAAAAACATTTTCCCCAGCGTAATCCATAATAATTATAGTTACCCTCCACCTTGGACCATTAAGATTCCTATGTGCAACCTAGATCTATTACAATATTCAAAAAAAGACACAAATTTTATTCTCATCAACCAACTTTTCATGAATCTCAAAAGTAGTTTGGCAGACCACTACAGTATGTACACAGATGCATCGGAAATCGGAGCGACAGGTGCAGCAGTTGTTACCGAAGTATCCACCCAAAAATTTTGCTTACATAAGGATTATTTAATATACTCTAGTGAACTGTACAAAATATCAAAGGCACTACAACAAATTCCTTTGCAAAACCAAACTAGGGCAGTTATCTACAGCGATTCCCTTAGTGCAGTGCAAGGCATACAAAAATTGTATCCGAATCATCCCATTCTAGCACAAATAAAAAAAGACTTGCTTGCCATACAAAATTCAAGTAAAGAGGTGATTATTGTTTGGATTCCATCACATATCGGAATTATGGGCAATGAAAAGGCCGACCAGATGGCCAAAGAAGCATGTACATTAGACAATCTACAGGCACAAACTAGTCCAATTCCTTACTGCGACTTATTGAACTGCATAAACAAGCACTCTAGGAAGATGTGGATCGAATGATGGAAAAAATTGAAGAACAACAAGCTGCAAAAACTTAATCCAGACTTATTACCAAACGAGACAAACCCAGCAGGTCGGCGCAACCAAGTAGTTATACATCGACTAAGAATCGGACATACGAAATTAACTCACGAACATTTATTGAAAAAGGAACCAGAGATTACCTGTTACGTGTGTGATCTGCCAATGACCGTGGAACATTTAATAGTCGAGTGCCCACTATATCATACAGAACGAGTAGTGTACAAAGTGTCAAGTGACCTTAAGTGTGCGTTAGACAAGAAAAACTATACCGGAACAATCAATTTTTTAAAAGCGATAGACTTATTTAAACGAATTTAATTTTTTTTTTCTAGTGACCTACATATAAATATTAATAATCAGCATACTGACTAACCAAAAAAAAACACTATACCACCGCTAATAACCTATCATGGTTGATGCGGGTTAAGAAAAAAAAAAAAAAAAATTTTAAAACTCCCAATAAAATACAGGTGATATCCAAATTAGAGTTATCTTTTATGCATTCAAGCTTCACTTTATGGACGCTCTGTATGAAAGAAAACCTTCATGTACAGGTTGGCTGAAAATTTTGGGCAACGCTATTGAAATTATTGTAACGTTTATTCTAATTTATATTTACAATTAATTTATATTTACAGATTTATATTCAAATACGGTCCTTATTTGATAATTTATATATCACACTAAACACACACTAACTATAATTTATATGAGAGTCACTTTATCGAGGCGCGATTGCTTTCTTTCAGTATCAACACTAACTGACCAACTAACTCCGCTGCAATGCTCGTCGCCTATTTATACTCGCACGTATGTATTTCTAGAAACCTCTCGAACTCGAAGTTTTGGTGGATGCGCAGGGTTTTTCTAGATGTTACGTATTCCAGATCATTCTTGAAAATACGGCGGAGGAGCCATAGTCGTATCATATGGGAATTTCACTGGGGGCACTAATTGAGCACATTAATGCAGCAGCTCGCGTAACATTATTCTCACAAACAATTTGTGGGATTGAAAATGTGGTGACCCACTTTAAAAATCTATTAAAAGCGAAAAAAATTATTAATTCTATTCAGGTTCATTTTTAACCCCAAATTTATCACCAATCTTCTTGTTACATACATATATACAGTACTATTCAAAAGTCCCCTTCCACCCTCGTATCTTTTGAACGGCTACACTTACATTAATAGAATTTGGAGGGTGAAAATAAAGTGTTGTAAGCTTCTTTATGAATGGTAACAGGTTACGTAAGAGTAACAGATGGCGTCACAGTGCCACTCTGGCCAATAATTTTAAATAGGACCTTATGGCAAGTGATATCTCGCTTGAAAGGTTACATAGCCATATTAATTTTGTTTGGGCTTATACTAATTTTGACGGATACATTAAATAAATACCAAAATTATTATTTCACATTTAAATATAAATCATATAAATGAGATTTCTCAATCCGCCTCTGGTTAGTTGTCAAAAAATTGTCGTTTTTAATTTAATAGTATTTGTTACTTTGCAAAGTTTTTCTAAATAGCTTAAATATTTAATTTTATTATTGGTTAACGAGACGTTTAAGAGTTAACAAAGGCAAAATGGTACGTACTCAAGCCGACAAAGTAGCTTGTAGTAATAATTGGTGTAGTAATAATTGGTGAATCTAGAAAGAATCTCCATAAAGCGGAACGTTTATTTAATGAGAGATACCCAGATCACTCTATCTCGAGAACTCATTTGAGGGAGCTTCTTCACAAGTTTGAAGCAACAGGTAGTGTTCAAGATGCCAAACGATATGGTCGACCAACATTTAGTTATGATAAAAAAATTGATATAGTAGCTGAAATGGTAGTAAACCCTACTTCCTCTTCAACTAAAGTTGCGTCTATCTGTGAAGTAAGTAGAATTACAGTACAGAGAGTGTAGAGTAAAAATAAATTTCATCCATATAAGTTAAAAATGGTGCACCACCTTTCGGATGACGACTTCGACAGAAGACTCGAATTCTGTGAATGTATAACAAATAAAATTAGTCAAAACCCACATTACACAAAAACAATTTGTTTTAGTGACGAAAGTACTTTCTGCCTCAATAGAAATGTGAATACACAAAATGTGAGGTATTGGAGTGACACAAATCCTCACACGTTTCGTGAACAGCATACCCAATTTCCAGAAAAAGTCAATGTTTGGGCAGGTTTTTTGGGAAACCACATAGCTGTTCCTGTTTTCCTAAATTCAAATTTAAGCGGTGATGTGTGTATTTGGAGATGTTACAAAATGCAATTTAGCCGTTAATTCTTGCAATTCTGGAAGATAATCCAGATGAATTCGGCCATCTGGAAATAACATTTCAACAAGATGGTGCTCCTGCACATTATTATGGTGCAGTAAGACGTTACCTGGATGAAGAATATCGGGGTAGATGGATCGGCCGGCGAGGTCCTATTATAGAATGGCCACCTCGGTCACCAGATCTGACACCATTAGCTTTTTTTCTATGGGGATACTTGAAATCCAAGGTTTATACCACGGCACCGGATAGCATAGGCGTTTTGAAAAAAAAAATTATTGAAGAATGCAATGCAATTTCAGCTGACATATTCGAACGAGTACGACAAAAGTTTACTAATAGAATGTATTACCGTCAGGAAGTAGACGGAGCACATTTCGAACACTTGCTATAAGAATCCATTGTTGATATTTGATTGATTAAATTTAAAAAAATAATCTCAATAATTTTGGTATTTATTTGATTTATCCGTTGAAATTAGTTTAAACCCAAACAAAATTAATATGGCTATGTAGCCAATGTCAATGACTTTCAAACGAGATATCACTTGCCATAAGGTCCTATTCAAAATTATTGGCCAGAGTGGCTCTGTGACGTCATCTATTACTATTACGACACCTGTTACCATTCGTAGAGAAGTTTACAACACTTTATTTTCACCCTCCAAATTTCATTATTGGAAGTGTTGCCGTTCAAAAGATACGAGTGCTTTTGAATAGCACTGTAAACATCACTTCATGCGTTGGTTGTTCAAGTGCATCCATTTTGATGGTAGTTCAAATACACCTAGTTATTTTTGCATCCGAATTTCAAGTGAGTTGTATCAAGCCTAATTTCGACATTGATAATCTAATTGAAGTCCGAAAGCCCTTCAGCTTGGGGGTATTCAATATTTGAGCATAAATGCTGAAATTAGAGCAATACCAATAAATGCAAATTCTCTTTAGTAGAAATGAAGGTTTTGTTCCATTTAATGGTATTATTTGGAACGGTGCGGAACCCACTTAAAAATCAAAATTATTTGTGGTATTATTATATAAATTCGATATTAATTTATAGAGTGAGCCGCGTTAGTTTAAGACAGTCGGAACTCTTCTTTTCAAATTGCCTTAATGGTCTATATACTGTGTTATTTATAAAATGCGACAAAGGGATTCCTGTACAAAACTGTGAAGCGCTAGTTAACTTTTTTACCAAATAACGTTCATAAAAAATAATAACAGATTTGGAAAGGTCGTTTAAAAATATGTTGAGATGCATTTTTAATTTTCTCGCTCTGGTTTAATGAAAAAATGTATGATTTTATTTAAAAAGTGGTACAACATTTTCATAACACGAATACTGAAAACACCACAGCGGGGAATCGAACCTCGATACTTCATGTTTAACTTTCAAATTTCCCATGCTTCTACCCGCCTGGCTATCTCCTACGCGGTTGAAAGTTTTCGAAAGTAGTATGAAAATGAAGTTCGACTTTTTTAAACATCTATCCATTCTTCATTAAACCTGAGCTAATTTGAGAAAATTAAAAGTGCATTTGAACTTATTTTCCAAAGACCTTTTCAAATCTATAATTATTTTATTTTGAACGCTATTTGGTAAAAAAATAAACTCGCGTTTGACAGATTTGTACAGGAATTCCTGTCGTATCTTATAAATAACACAGTGTATACAGGATGGCACATTATTGTGTGGAAGTGTGATAATAAAAAATACAAAGAAATGTTTCAAATAAAAGTTGTTGTATTTGCGCCGATACACATTTCTAAATTATTATGAGATATCCTGGGTGCTCATCCTAAGCTTGAGAAAATTCACTTGATATGGTGCGTTCTCTTTTAAGTTTTCAATTAATTTAAAATGATGTTCAGTGTCCAACTGCAAATAAGGTTTCAAAGTGTTGGCATGGGAACGCCCTGTAAATTTGATTATTCGTTGATCATCTCCACCTTTTCTCTGCAATGGTAGTAACAGTGGAAGAGCGATGAGAATGTTTTCTTACTTTGAATATTTTGGTATTTAAGCCATTTTTTTGCCGAGAGTTTGGAATTGAAATCTGATGATTCTTATCGTCATTGATTCACAATATATCTGGGCTATTTCCAGTTAAACTTGAAGAACATAAACAACAAGCTATTGTAATCTATTACAAAGTTTAGTCTAAACCATTATTTTTCTTTTAAATCCATTTGCCTACTTCGTATTTTATCCCGACATTGTATATACATTTTAAAATGCAGAGAAATGAACTGAGCAAAATAAATTAGTTTCCATAATAGTTTCATTTGCGAAAGAAACTTTGCTTCATTTTAAACGTAGAGGTTGCCCTGAGTTAGGGATGAAAATAAAGTAATAAATAGGGCTTTATAATTCATATTTCTCTTTTATTAAATTCACCTCTTTTCTTACAGATTCCATCCCACTATTCTGGACTACGTTATATAAGGGTAAGAGATTGTTGGTTTTCATAAAAATATGAATAGATAGGAAAATATTGTTTTTTTTGCGATTATAGAAATATTTTTGATGTACGAGGTTTATCTTTTTCATTTTACATTCGGAGCTTTAAAAAAACAGTAGATAACTTTTAAGCACTATTGATTTCTGAACTACACTCACGGGAAATAAACTGAAACCACCTAAAATTTTGCTTCGAAAGTTCGTTGTTCAAGAGCTTTCGTAATTTTATATCGATTTCAATTGTTTCTACGCCAAATTGTTGATCAATTCTTTGGTTTGGAGGAGCAGACTCCACAAAAATGTTCCAAAAATGTGCATAGCTTATTTATACAGGGTCAACAAAAACCATGTAAGTATTTGTATTCCAACTTCTTAACACCCTGTGGAACAGTTCGGGAAATTTGTGGAGTTTACGCTTAGTTTATTACAAAAACCATCCCTTTCACCATCTTCCAGGTTTTATTTCACCTTGATATCTTGATTTTTTTGAAGAAACACGTATTCAAATAAAAGCCTGACATTTTAATCGGGGCTCGAATAAGGAAGCTGTAGTTCTCTATGCTCCATTTGTTGGAGATAACTTCATTTTAATGAACCACAATAGATAGATAGATAGATAGATAGATTTATTGTGTCTAAGATAAATCTTTTCACAAGGGTTCGGTACAAAATATAAAGTAAAGAATTAACATAATTAGAGATACAATATGACATAGACATAGTTAATACAAAAATAAAAGTATAAAATATCTGTGTACTTGATGGTAATGTCAATCATTCACCATGTGCAAATGCTCGCAGCTTTATGATACTAATAATGCTATGAGCTAATTCAGTTAGTTTAAAAAATCCATTTTGTGTATTATTAGTGTTAAGATAGTGTACTAGGTCATCAATATTATGAACATTGTGAAAAAAACTATTTTTTCTTAGAGGGCTGTAAATGGGACATTCAAAAAGCATATGATGTAATGACTCCAAGGAAATCATATTACAGACAGTGCAATTATCAGTGCTTGTGATTATATGAAAATTTCCTTTAAAAGACAATTTTAAAAATGTTTTACTACACGTTCTAAGTTGCGCTATTATTCTGGTTATATAGATGTGAGCGGGTATTTGCAAATAACTGTTATTTTCACCAACTAGTAAGTGTGAGTATAGTAAAGAGTAACTAGAAGCAACCTTTTTGTTCATGTCACTATCAAGCAGGCGTTTTCGCAATTTGTCTAGAATAAGTCTATCTAAACTGCGTACATTTGTACTTAAATAATTTTCCCATAGACACTCACATTGCGCATAAATAAACAATTCTTTAAGTTGCGTCACCCAATTATACTTTGAATTATTATCAGATTCTAACTGAGCAAGTCGATTGAAGCAAATTTTTGAAAGTCTTGAAGAGTCCATTTCTTTCAGCTTGTTCATCCAAAGTAAGGCATGTTTGAAAACAACCATTGACAAATAATCGGAACATGTTTCCAAGCGTACTTAATGAACCACAATGCAAGACCGTATGTAGCAAATATTTTTAACCGATATTTGGATGAGATTGTTATAAAACGATTAGAACGGCCTGCTCGTAGCACGGATCTAATTCCGATTGAACATCTCCCGGATGAAATTCAAAAAAACATTCGTGTACAGCTAGATCTGCTAGAGTAGTGCATACGAAATTATGTTTTTCTTTTTGTTTAAAATTACTGTTGAATATTAAACTATACCAAGCTTTTATTTGAATATGTGTATCTTCAAAAGAAGAAGATGGCGAAAATTATAGTCATTGTAAATAAACTAAGCGTAAACTCTACAGATTTCCCGAACTGTTCCACAGGGTGTTAAGAAATTGGACTACAAAAACATGTTTTTTTTTACCCTGTATGAATAATCTATCAACATTTTTGAAAGCTTTTCTGCAGTTTGTTTTAATACCGAAGAGTTTATCTACAATTTGGCGTAGAAACAATTGGAATCGATGAAAAATTACGAAAGTTCTTGGACAACGAACTTCAGCAAAAGTTTAGGTGGCCGAGATTTTTTTTTTTTTATTCGAGTCGCCTGATGACACAATCAAAATAGAGTTTTTGAAAGCGTTGACTGCATCTTCTGGGGAGTGGTGCCTTACCCCGCATCTTGTTCCTAATTTTTGGAAAACTAAAAAAGTGTTAGATCGGGACTGTATGACGATCCCACAATTCGATGTTTTTTTTTGCTTTTAGAACTCAATGGGCTCATTTACATATTTTTATTTTATTTTATTATTGGAAAGAGCACATCATTTTGAGGCTCTGTGCAAAAAATTAGACGTCAGCGAGACTCCTAGGTCGCCTAAAAAAAATTATAAACATTACAGCGCTCCTCTCCGAATTTCAGGCGTGACGTCATCCCATATGAAATCTCTCGTTGAGAGAGCGGATACCGCGCCGATCGGTTCTCGGTTACATGACTACTTAGCTATTAACAGTATTTTGCTAGCTTATATGCTTATTATTTATTGTACGTTTTAGCAAACTCTAATCATCTAACAAAACATTTATTTCTATTAATAAGGAAGCAAAACAAAAACGAAAGCAATGGCAGAAAAGCATGAAAATACTCAAATCAATCACTGATAAGTCAACATACTTTGTTTGTGTATTTTTAGGATTTTATTTTTCTTCAATAAGAATCGTTATAAATTACCTTATAAAATACGTTGTGAATCCATATTCAGAGGGTTATTGAAAACCACACGCTTGTATTAATCTAATTTTTTTTAAATACGTAGATGATATTGTTCTTATTGCTTGTGGTGTTATTAATGTTCAAAATTATTTAAGAAAATAATGGATCAGTTCTTCACAAATTAAATTTTATTAAACAGGTATTGCTTTTTTTTTCCAAAAAACAGGTAGGTAATCTTCTTCAGTAAATCATCAACAAAACTGGCGTACAGTTGGTTCGGTGAATCTTTTCCCATGCGTCATCATTCATATAGGTACAAACGCAATACATCAATACATTAAATTACACGTAGGTCGTAGATTGATGTTTCAATTAGGATGTGGCTAAAATGACGGAGTTCGTTATTTATTATTAAAGCTAGTTATTTGTAAATATTTCACAGCCATTTAGCGATATGCTACCTAAACCTTTAGTTTGAAAAAACTGTTGGTATTCCAGAGTTTTATAGGGTTATTCCGCAAATTCACTTGCATAAGAGTTAGAATTAATAACAATTTCCTCAGTAAACTTTGCAAATCAGAATTGCCTTTGGGCCGTCCCATCCATCCATTTTGGGTTGTGAAAATAAATAATAAATATTTTAAATATGTATACTTCAGACTCAAATATATATACAATAAATTTCATTTAATTTTCCCCATAGAATCAGAGCTATCACCAGTATTTATATCTATAGTAATTGGTTGAATGCTAATATCAACTATATTTTGCTCTGGGGTATACCACTTTTCTATAATTTCATGAGTATGCTTAACACATTTTTCCTAAATTTGTTGATGACATTGTTGCAGTGCCTCTTTCCACATATTTATAACAGAACTATCTGAATACATATCTTTACCAATATATTTATTGTAATATGACTTGCAATTTGCCCAAATTAATTCAATAGCGTTGAATTCACATTGATATGGCGGTAGTCCCAGCAAAATATGTTTCATACAATTCAGTTTGATGGAGTTCTATTAATAACCATGATGAAATGTCAATTTAGGTTAGTTTTCATTGCTAAGTAAATAAATAATCTTTACTTACCACAATAATTCGAACACTCGGGTGTAATTAAGTCGTTAACAACTGTTTTTGAATCAAATTTATATGCAAGGGACAGAAAAATGAGTAAAAATGTGAAATAAAAATGTAAACAAAGTCTTTGGTCTGTCAACGTACAAATTCGCGTTAAACTTATCGCCGACATTCATTATATGGCTATCTCTGTTTGTTATATTATGTTGTGATGGAACAAACGGCTTCATTTCGGGGGTTTAGATTCTGTGAGTATAGGAAAGAGACGTACTACAAAAAGTAGTATGTGAATAATCTCATACATGGGAAAAGATTCACCGAACGAACTGTATATTATGTTTTAAAACAAATTATTTCATTTGATTCAAAGTCCGGATCAGCTCTAACAAATATCGCTTTTTTACCAGTGAGGTACATGTGCATTTGAATCTGATGTAAACATTCGGAAGTAATATTACCTGCTCCATCAAAATAAGTTCTTGTTCTTTTCAACATTGGTGATTTAATTTCCACTACACATTCATCATAAATAGCATTTGGAGAAGCTCCTTTAATTGGGCAGTATGCAGTTAATAAAATTGCAATTTGTTACTGAGTAACCTCCGTAACTTTGTCCTCCAGACCAGTAATAAAATAAAGCATCTGGAATCACCCCGTATATCATTTGAGGGAACATGTATTTATGAAAATATTGACATTTTTAATCATTCTTACCGGAAAACAGCCAAAAACGATGTGTCACATAGTATAAAATTATAATTTAATAAACTCGTATTTTTGATTAAAAAGCTCCATAATCATTAGCAAGTCCACTTCTGGAAGATTTAATGAGTCTGCTTTTTTAAAATTAGGTCCACACATTTTATTTTTTTCACACAAAATTTTGCGAGTAATTCAAAATAAATAAATTCTACGCGAGGCACGTTACAGTCAGAAGCGTAATGCTTGTGCACATACTTTCATAAGCGGTGACGTCACAGTCATAGTCTTCGCCCTGCTACGGTATGCTTGTTTAATTGGTTATATTAGGAGAACGACATATTCTATTGACATGAAATTTTCAGAATCATATTTTTATCCTTAGTACTTTGTTTTACGACAGTTAAAAATGATTTAAAAATTTTAGTAAACGAGCCCATTGTTTTACGAACTCCTGGTATATTGTGCTTCCAAAACTTCACCTAATAATATAATATCATTATTAATATTGAAGACTACTGATTATCTATTTATCATTGCAGGACACCTACGCGAGTGCCGGTAAATTGGACAATTTTCTCAGCCAGACTTTTCCGAATACATTTTTTCCCTGCAATCAGTAGGTACCACCAGCTTCGTACAAAAAGCCCGGTGCTTTTATTTCTCAATTTAACATTCCCATTATCAATGGACTATCTAGTAAAGGCGCCAGACTGATATACAGGATGTGTCAAAACTCATGCGAAATAGCTCAGGTGATTGCCTTTAAGCTACGAGGTATTTCTAATGAAAAGATTATTGTATTTCTGTAATTTCTGTATTTCTAGTAAAGGCGCCAGACTGATATACAGGATGTGTCGAAACTCATGCGAAATAATTCAAGTGATTGCCCTAAAGCTACGAGGTATCACGAATGAAAAGATTACTGTATTTCTGTGAGTGATAGTTACCTCAGCAATAGCAGCAGCCGTAAAATCTGGATCTTCCATGGCTTTCTCAGTCTTGGATGTTGATTTATAAAACATGAGAATAGCCATTAGGCCAAAAAAGCTGCCGAGAGTTGCAGCTATTCGTACTCCGGTCATGACATCGTATGTTTCATAATAAGGATGAAGTGTAGGAGCAGGCTGTGGAGTTGAAGTAACAGTAATATTTCTTCCTTCAGAGCCATTTGGCTCCTGGGCCATCACGTACGAGATAATCCTGAAAATAAAAATAGAAAGGAATTCAATTCAACTGCATTCTTGAATATATTCGAATTCTAATAGGGGATAGTGAAATTGAAAAACTATTAACTACGTATTAAAATATTTGCAGTTATTTCTTCAATTTATACCGGCTTCCTGCTATTGCAATCACTTGAAGCTTGAAGTCACGTGTATATATTTCTAATTTCTAATTTTGATGAATAAATAAATCTCTTGACCTTACATTTCTATCACGCACTTCAGGTTTTAATATAAATACGATAGCTTTTTAATCGTTTCATTGCAAAACAGTGTGGCCATATGTTAACTTCTTCTAGATTGATAGATCAACCAATCAATCTCCGAAAAACAACTCTAAGTACGCAATACATCAACCTGTAACAGATTTGTTAATGCAATGGTTCATATACAACATAATCATAATAATTCAGGTTTTTCAAAGTTCAATCCCATCCAAAAGCACTTTACATCATTGGATATAAAGAAAGTATTTGAAAGCTGAGATGGTGGGGCAAAGATCTACATCTATTCAAGGTGATTATTGACCAACGGAACGAAGGTTTTGATTTTATATATTTCATATCAGAGAATACAGGGTGTTTTTAAATTAATGCAAAATTCAGGTGATTGTTCGTATGAAATTGAGATGGGTCTATAACAAAATTTCCTCAGCCACCCCCCTTCCGAGATATCAACCTTAAAGTTGGTGACTGAAATTAAGTTTTTATTTTTTTTGTACAATTTCAGTTACTTACTTGAAATTCTGTAATGTAATGTGCATTTCCAGCATTTATTATCGTATCGTATAATATAATATCGTATAATCGTATTACATTTTACAACTTAACAGTTTTCCACTCAATTTCTTAAGAAAATTATAAATTATGGTGTTTATATTTTTTTCTCTGTAGCTATTGGTTTTGGAAAAAATTAAAGAATAAAAAAAGTCTTAGATAAAATAATGATTTTAAGTTAAATTTTTTAGAACTTTAGTTCTCTACGTTAGGTTGGAGCGAAGCGACAGGGGGTATTTCGCAAAAGATCTGACCGTAACGTTACGTTACGTTGCTGCGTTATGTGCCTTGAGCCTCTCTCTCTCTCGTTTACGAAGCAGCGATTCATAATGCTTCGGCCGGGATTCGAACCCGGGCCGCCCGCGTGGCAAGCGAGCATTCTACCACTGAACCACCGATGCTATATTAAAATTCTATGCAAAGCTTGTATTCGCAGTGCAGGTGATATACTTGAATTTATTCGGATGAATTTTTTACTATTATTTCCATAATTTTTTGCAAGATGGATCTTTTTTAGAACTTTAGTTCTTTACGTTAGGTTGGAGCGACCGACGGTCGCGGCGCAAAAGATCTGACCGTTACGTTGCTGCGTTATGTGTTTACGAAGCAGCGATTCATCGGCTAGAGAAAACTGTAATGCCGCCATATATCGAAGTCTAAGGTTTAAATTTTACACAAAGGTTGATAATATAATAGTATAATAATCGATTGTTGATAATCGATTAGGAGATATACCTCACAGTTACGCACGTCCGTTTTAAACTAAAAAAAAATGCTGGAAAGATTTGAAATTAATCGATAGATTGAAGAAAAAAACCGAGGACAGAATTTTGTAACGATCGTTGATCGATCAATAATAATCTATTATTAATCAATTGATAATTATCGATTGTTGATCGATTGGAAACAATCGACTGTTAATCGATTGGAAATATTCGAATATTCATCGATTGCTGATAAAGGATTGATGATAATCGATTATTAATCGATTGAGGTTAATCGATTAAAGATCGATTGTTGATAATCTATTGCCGATAATCGATTATCTTCTGTAAGTTCCTTGTGGCATTAATTATTATTTTTTCTCTTATTTTTTGGGAATCAAACCACAATAATGTTTTTATTTTTTTATTTCGACGTTTCGGTAGCGTTCGAGCTATCTGACACAACGAAAAAAATATGACAACTAGACAATCAATAATATTTTGAAGTTTAAGACTACAAAACTTTGTTGTCAAATTTTGGTCCATTCATAGTAGATCACATCTCTGGTAAAATGTGAAATAAAATATTTTTTGTACAACTGTCATTAAAAGTGACACTTTTAATGATAGCAAACAATGTTAAAAACGATTGTTTACATAGCAGCGTGTTAAAAATACTTTTAACACTAGTGTTAAAAATATTTTTAGCACGCTGCTATGTAAACGTCTGCCATTCACAACAATCTTTTGATTATTTGAATACTAAAATGCATTTTGAATTTATTGTCATTGCAAATTCGCTCGTTTCATTATCAAAATAGGGAAGTTGTACAAAAAACATTGTATGGTATTTGTGTTAAAAGTGATTTTATTTTGTTCGTGAAATTGTTCAATTCGCTCCGCTCATTTCACAAACGTTTTCACTCACAAAATAAAACCTCACTTTTAACACTCATATCATAAATAACTATAATTTAATGACATTCCAAAGATATGATAGTCTACTAGAAATGGAATCCAGTGAAGTGCACGTTCCAGGATCGGATTTCATTGGGATAGCGCTTTTCTTTCGCTTATTTTGGAAATGTTGTTAATAAACGCGTTTGTTGTAACTTTTTTGTGTAAGATTATTTTTGTTTCCAAAATATGTATGACTCAGTTTGGTGATCTGGTGTATTGAAGTGTGTATCGATTAACAACTATTCCAATGATAAATCATGAGAAAACCTGGATAAAAACTTATGATGCTATCCCGATAACGCAGGTAATTGATTATTGGAAATTTCTCTTTCTAACATTGGCAACTAAATCCGACTACATTCGGCTGGAATACTAGCTACACACTTATCTGCATTTAGTTGTATTAAAGCACTTTCTTTGATTTTTCGTCTTTCATTATTGGACTCTTTCAATATTATTTTTGTCGAATCCCATTGAATTTTATGCCCCTCTTCCCAAGCATGTTTACAAATACCTGACTTTAAGAACTCACTATCTTTGATATATTTTTTATGTTCACTTATTCGGACTTTCAATGGTCTAGATCAGAGGTTCCCAAACTTTTTTGTACCACACCCCCCTCTGGTTATTTGGAGACCCCCCACATATCAGCTTTCCATTTTGCAATACCCTATTTCCACGGTGCCGTACATACCAACTCCTACTTGTACAAGTATATACCTACTTGATACGGTGAGTAGGTAGATTTTTCGATCACTGTTGAATGCGGTAACGCAGAATGGAAAGATTCAATAATTGTACGTACGGTGAAAATTAAAACAAGTATTACATGAAAAACGAATATAATTACTGATACAAAATTTAACATTGTAACACATATATACATTTTTAATTTAAGGAAGGTGAAACAATAGGCCTACCTACTTGATGATGATTTTTCACCTAAATAGAATTTGTCGCATTCACAAGATATCTGATATATGCAATTTTTTGAAGATTGTTCTTCATTTTAATAATCGATTGTTGATCGATAAGAAATAATCGATTATATGTGGATTGTTAAATGAAGTTTCATCCAGAGTACAATAAATTCTTATATTAATATATGTGTATTTATTTATTGATTAAAAAAATTTGATTATTGCTTAAAAGGAACTAAAGTTCTTACCGTGTGTCCCGTGACACGTTCGTTCGAAAAAAGTTTTGATATGAAATAAAGTAAGGGCTGCTAATTTCACCCCCGTATAATGTAACAGGAATATTGAAAAAGTAGCCATGGTTAGTCCTTTGCGGGTGCACTAAAAATTACAGAACTTGAAGTTTCTAGGTTTACTGGAATTTTATAAAAATAAAATAGAAACTCAATTTTAGTCAACCCCTTTAAAGGGTGATATCTAGGAAAGATGTTGGCTGAGGTGATTTTGTCAAAGGAAGGACCCATCTTAATTTCATGCGAGCAAACACCTCCTGAATTTTGTCGCATGAATTTAGAAGCACTCTGCATGTTTCTACTACCCCCGTACATAGAAATGATTTGAAGTCCAAAATATTCCATTTTGGATATTCTTCTTTGTCCTATGGTTTGATTAATTGTATTCCAGCTGTTCCACTAGATGCAATGAATGGGTCAGCTTGAACGTCAAATAATTCCATTTGATTAATTAATACTAATCTTCAAACTATCAAATTGAGAAAATCTTCAATAAGCATATCTAATTTAGACGAAAAAATGTTAAAATTCACTTCTATGTAACAGGTCTTCATTTCTTCCACATCTCATCGTCCCATTCAAAATGGAATAAATTATTTTCCTGTAAATTTAACTTAACACCATTTTAATTTATTTCTGAATCCTGTTACATATTTATAAAGACGACACAACCTTGATCTTGTCCTTGCAAACAGTTATTCAAAATATTTAAATAATTTACGTCTGTTAGTAAAGCAAGTGAACGAAGAAAATTTTTGTCATCTAAATTTGCTGTTAAATATTCATCGATACCTACCAAATACCGTTAAAAAAGATTAATTTTTTTTCGAAGTATAAAATATCTCTACAGGCATTTTCCCGCACATAACTAGCGAAAATTACTTTGTGAAACAAAAAGCAAATCACCATACTCAGCTTGCAGTTGGTCCAAAAAAGTCATCATTAGCATTTTTATAATTCTGGTTGTGACTTTTATAGGGCGGATGTAATTTGGGCGCTAAAGGATTAATGCATTTTTTACAACATGTAAACTAGGCGCCAAGACCGAAGGGTCATTTTAATCCTATGTGTATTTTGGGCGCTAATCGACTCAAGTACCCAGGCCCAAACCCGGTTATTCAAACTAAAAAAAAAACAAGAAAACCCAAGCCCAAACCCAGTTGATCAAAGTGTAACTATGTATAAAAATATCAGAAAATAAGAAATAGAAAACTAAAAATAACAAGAAAACCCAGGCCCAAACCTGGTTGATCAAGGTGTAACTATATATAAAAATATCAGAAAATAAGAAATTAACGAGTAATTAATATGTAAATACAACATAATCGTTTGCACAAACATAATGCCTGCCCGCAGACGAAACTTACTGTAGGTTACAATTTCTTGAACAACTACTCCTTATCCCTTTTTTACGTTTCAAGCCTACTACAAATTTCCCTTTTAAATGTCTCCGCTTCATCACCCCAAGGGCCCATTATTTATTGTACGATCCAAACGAAACGACGCTGTCGCGTCGTTGCGGTGTGTGAATTCTCTCATAGTCGTTTCTGAGCCTCTGTCATTTACCTGCTTCAGCAGCTTCATACTAGACCCGTCAACGACAGTAACATACTACAATATATATGTCTCTAGTTTTGTTGTTTATCACGTGGGCGTTTTGAAATACTGGTTCTTTGGCTAAAAGAAAGTTGTAGTACAAATGTCCAGAGACTTTGCGAATTGTCTTGAGGTAAATTGGTTATTTACAAGTCTGTCCAAGTAAATAAATGAAATTTGGAAATAAATTTTCATCTCATTTTGAGGATGTCAGACTTTAATATACTATTTTAAAAATTTCCAGAAGAATAATCTATCATACAGGGTGGATAATATTTGACTGTTGATGTCAATACCAGCTTCTTGAATGAAACACTCTTCATTTTTTAATGTACTGCAGTGGGATTACGAATGATCAACTCGAATCGAGTACGCCATTTTAAAACGATAATTATTGCATTTTCGATACAACACACGTATCGAGTCCGTTCGCATCAAGTTTTCGTGATCGCACTGCTGATTTCCCTTTCTGAGCAAATTTCCAAAATATATCAATAGTTGACTCAATTTTGAACATGGCGCTTACTTAGTTACTCAAATTATTATGAATTCTTGAAAAAAATAGTAAATTTAAATGTAAAAATCGATCAGGTTTGGGACACCCTGTATTGGAGTGACATTGACTGAGGTCTAAAAGATCTGTAGCGCCCCCTTACGCCTACTTAGTTTCCGCGAAAAGTCTCAGAGAATAGACCTCTCGAATTTTATATCAAATGTTACAATCCATCTGTACCTCGTTCTGTCATCATTTATTTTTTCTTCACTACCATCGACAGTCCTATAAACAGTAGTAAAAGTTAAATTTTATCACCGCGAATCTGAAATGTGTCAAAGTTGCCCAAAAACAAATTTCTCCGATTTTCCCTCAAATCAATAGCATTTCAAATTGTATTTAAATTCCAATAACTCTGTCAGTTACTGAATTTTCATATCAGAAAGATGGTGCGATCGTTTCCAATTTTATAAAAGATATTTTTGGGGATCAGTATGGTAATGGTATTATGTTATCTATGATGGTATTCGTAAATGATATAGTAACAAAGATATCGGGATGGGAGGAGCTCTGTCTTTATAACTTACTTCAGATGGTTTAAAAACGTTGAAAAGAACTATGGATTTTCTTTTTTACGATGAACATACGGATCGGATAAAGGACTAACAGGACAAAGAGAGAAGAAGGGTCGTACGTATGTTCTTTTAACCTTATTTAAAGCTTAAGGTTTTGACTGTTTCTTCAAGAATATTGCGAAATAATCTTTTAAATGGATGAAAAATTGTAAAAACCTTTTATAAATCCGCGATAGAGAAAGGAGAAAAGAAAATTTGCGATGACATGTTGACACTAAAATTGTGTTGATAGGAATAATTTTTGAAACATTCTAGACACAGGAATCTTAGAAAGAAAGAAAGAAGAAAGAATAGTCCATTTTTATCTAATTATTCAAATATCTTTTAAAATACCTGTTTCAAAACTTTAAAAAATTCTACAGTTTATTCTCCAATTAACCCCTTTTTACCAATACATGAAAATTTTTATCGTTCGCACACGCTAAACGGAAATTTTTGTTAATAATTTGATCCCTTATAAAAATGAAAATAAAATAATATCGTACGCACAAGATTTTGATATTTTTACAAAAAAATTGTTCCCTTATAAGAATATTATCGTACGCCTATGCTAGATGTATATTTTCAGTAATAAATTGACACACATATACAAGTACACACTATACATATAGCGTGACAATGGCGCCAAATCTATGATTTTTCTTCTCCCTTTTGTATATACAGTGTGGAAACCACTTATGGAATAAAATTCTTTATGTCATTTTTTTAGAAAATTATAAAAAATGCCAAGTCACGTCAACTTTTGAATTGAGTTGTGCGTTATGTAAACATAAATGTAAATGTACAGGGGATTCACGCAAGTATGCCATAGTCGGTGTTGTTTTTTATTAATGAAGCTCCCTGTATATTTGCATATTTTTGAAATCCTCTTAGTAAACCGATTCCACCAAACTAAATAATGTATAGTCAATTATGAATTATACAGGGTGAAATTTTTAAATTAATAATTTATTACACTTGAAATATTGGTAATTTTTGAATTAGCTAAATATGGATTTGTCAAAAATCTAAACTAACTAATTATTAGACGCATTTGTATATTAAGCAAAACCTGCTACACCCATGAATTTTATAATAAATACATAAAAATTGCCTAAAAACGCCAATAATTAGACAAAATCGGTAAATAATGTGGATTGTTTTCTATTCTGTCAGTTGTTGATGTGTTGACAGTTTATACTGAAAAAGTAAAATCTTTGTCAAACACTCTTTCCTTGTCGACATAACAATGAAATATTCAACTGAGACTCACCGAATTGAGATTTTAATGATGATCGGGTACGGGGATAACTGCAGAACTCAAGTTGAAGTGGCAAACTTATTTAATCACAGGTATCCCGAATTGCCTAATATTTCACAAAGTACTGTGTCAAAAATTCATGCACAATTCAGAGAACTTGGACATGTCAAACCATTGAAAAGAAAACCACACTTCGTCGAAGATGATGTGAAAGTGGATATATTGTTAAGTGTCGAAGAGAATCCAACTTCAAGTACACGTCAAATTGCCCGTGAAAATAATGTTGGTCATACAACTGTTCCAAAATGTCTTCATAAAGAAAAAACTTCATCCCTACAAATTAACTTTTGTGCAGGAGTTAACAGAAGGCGATCCAGATCGTAGAATGGATTTCTGCGAAAGATTGATGAATAAGCTGAACAGAAATGAGATAGCTCTTGGTACCATTCTTTTTTTTTCTGACGAATCAACATTCACATTGAATGGAGAGGTAAACCGATAGAGCTGTAGATAGTGGTCAGCAGAGAATCCTAATTGGATGCGTGAGGCACATACTCAGTACCCTCAAAAGGTGAATGTTTGGGCCGATATCATAGGCGACCATATTATTGGTCCTATATTTATAGATGGAAATTTGACAGCTGAAAAATATTCAAATATGCTTAGAAATGAAGTTATTCCTGCGCTGGCAACCCAATAGATCCTATATTACCGAATGAAAATGTTTGGTCCATCAAGAGGTACTAGAGGCCAGCTAGATCGCCAGACCTTACGCCGTTAGATTTTTTTCTGTGGGGCTATCTCAAGAAAAAAGTATATGCAACACAACCAACTGGCATTGTAGACCTCAAAGACAGGATAACTTTATACAAAGCTAAGGAGGAGTTCTATAGGAGACTGTGCTATTGCCAACAACTAGGTGGAGAACATTTTGAGCATTTATTATAATGTATTAAAATCAAATACATCAGGTATTTTATGTATGTGTTTAATAACTGTAAAAATAAAAATTTCACCCTGTATAATTCATAATTGACCATACATTATTTAGTTTGTTGGAATCGGTTCATTAAGAGGATTTCAAAAATATGCAAATATACAGGGTGTTTCGTTAAAAAAACAACACCGACTATGGCATACTTGCGTGAATCACCCTGTACATTTAAATTTATGTTTACATAACGCACAACTCAATTCAAAAGTTGACGTGTCTCGGCATTTTTCATAATTTTCTAAATAATGACATATTTTAATCCCTAAGTGGTTTCCACACTGTATATACAGTTGGCAGAAGCAAACGTGAGCCCTGGTGGGCGTGTTCATGTCGCTGTAGTTGTATTTTTGTAGTAACAATTCGATATTTTGAATCGATAACCAAATATCGATACCATAAATGTCAACTGTTAAGAGATATGTACACAAAGTCAAACTTGCTAAAAATGTAACTCTAAATATTAATAAAAAAATTTATATTAGACCAAAACTAAAACTACCGTTTGCCCTAAATGTCTATATTTTCAAATTACATGACTGTATTAATGTCATGAAAAAGAAGGGTCAAGTTTCTATGGAAAGAAACAAAATATGAACTGGTTATAGTCCAGTGTTGCCGATGCAAAAATGAAAATTACCCGAACTTACTATTCAAATTATCAGTATTTGTCAAAATTACCAAAAGGACACATTGGTTATCTAAATAAAGCCTTCGACTCCAGTCAATATGGAAAATCCCCAGAAACAATAGCCATTTCATATATCCCTTCTACAAAATATTCGAAAAACTATTGGATCCAAATGAGTGAAATTGTCTAAAAATCGGATAATCATCCTCGCATTGACAACACTGATACAGAATTAATAAAATGATGTATGTTGATGAAATCACTCGGTCATATTATTTCGATTATATTTAACAATTACTAATGGAAAATCGTTAACATTGGCTCTTGATTGGCTGCTTGCGATGACCTTATTTTAGTTCGCATATTTTCCGGGGCTCATGTTTGGTTCTGACAACTGTAGTAATTAGTCATTTACGCGGGACTGTAGAAAATATTTAGTGTGTTTTTCGAGCGTAAAATAGTGTGGCCGCTTTCAAAAGATCGCAATATGTTACTTTATGCTCTAAATACGCAAATAACTGATAATTGGTTGAAAATGAAAAGAGATTCTAAATCAAAAATCTCAAAATTTTAAGTGTTTCTTTAATTTTGTCTATGATTTTATTAAGTAATAATATTTTTATTTTCCCTAAAAAATAGTCATTTATCACTTCTAACATTATCTTGACATCGTTTCACTTTTTAGCAGGCAAGGTAAATAATTTAAGTGATACTAACGATTTCTTTTACGTGATATTTTCGTAGCTGCGCCTTCCCTTTATTTCCCCGAGGGTCTATTGTTTCAACTCTGGATTCAAGAAATTGTATTGGGCTTTAAATTTTCGGTATTTAATTCGTTTCTGAGCTGGTCTCCCAGCTTTTAGGTGCCTAGTCGGCGTTTGTGGATATTTTATTTGTTTGCAGCTCCTAATATCTCTCGGATCCGAATTTTAATCATAATGGAGCTTTAAT
>CAJUYI010000246.1:212063-257110 GCA_910591695.1 Galerucella pusilla | reverse complement strand
TCCTAATATCTCTCGGATCCGAATTTTAATCATAATGGAGCTTTAATAAATTTCTGTATAGCTTCAAATGAGAATATTTTGGAACAGAAGAAAAAATCAAGTGAGTGATTGGAAAATGGGAATAGAAATTAATCTTTTCATTTGAATTATCAGAGATGTTCCAATTTAAAGTTACTTTCTATAGGAATAGGAGTGTACTTAACTGGAATCAAACATTCTGGAAGTTTGTGGTAGTTAACTGTATATTCGTTGATTAGTGTATATAAGAAGTATGTGTAAGGCTGAGCTTAGGTACACACTCCATACTTCTCGAGATTTCTCATACTACTGTTTTTTTACTCAATTAGCAGTGAAAGTAGATACGACTGCGCAAAACTTATCTCTTAACCTTTTCCTCAATAAGTTATCATCTATCCAGTCTAGGTATGTGTAATAACCACGACATCTACGAAATCTCCCAAATGATTCCACTTCTGATTTTCATCAAATAAATGGCGTTCCATTCATCGTGACTTTAAACTTCGCTTTCAAATGTCATCCTGCAGAATATTGATGTTTTGTCATCCTTTATTCGAGCATATACGTTAGGGAACACTTGACTGTATTATATCCAGAATAGTGAAATATGCTTTGTCAATACTTATCCAACAACTGAGTTGTGTAATTTTAAATTTTGATAGCGATGAGGAAAAACTGACAAATGTCGGGGAAATATATTTAAAAGATATCATATTTGTGATTGAAATTGGTGATCTTTTTAGTAAACTGCTTCCTTTGTTAGTATGAGTTGGCAGTTTTGATATTCAAAGCTACAAAAGTGCAAATAGTCCAGTAAAAGTTGCTGACATTTGACCTTTTTTAGCTGCTCTCCTGCGAATGAATTTTGGGACGAGAAATCTAATACACGAACGTTGTCAAAGTTTTCTAGCAATCGGATGACTGATGTATGACTTATTCTTCCTGCAACATTTTTCACCACCATATGTAGTGGTGTGAGGTTGGGAATTACTTACATGACTGCCATTGGGCATGATCTTACTGCCTCTGTATTGTATATACAGGCTAGGCTTTGCATTTTGAAGAGGTTTTCTCTCGTCGTCATTATAGGCTAGTTCTAGATACTACTCCACGCAATGACTCCATAGGTCATAATTGGTCTCACTATGGATCTCAGGATTTTTGGGTTACAGATTTCTGCCAACCATTAGAGCCATTTATGCTTCGTATTAATCTTATTTTCGTGTTTTTTTCCACATCTGTTTACTGTCTAGAGTCAAACATAGTATACTTGACTTCTTGACTCCATTCAACCTCGCCCAATTTTAATGGTTTTGCTGTTGAGTCTTTTTTTTTACTGAAGGTTATTAAGATAGTTTAGTTGGGGGTTGATGTTAAGCCCCACTTGTCTACACCAGCTATTTGTATAGTTCATAAATCGTGTTTTCGAATTTTCTCCTGACTTTTATGACAATATCATCCACTTATCCTTGGCGGGATATTCCTAAGTCAGTCAAACCACAACCGTCAGTCTCCACATTGATGGGGATGCTACTACTCCCTGTTGACATCCTCTGGTTGTCCAGATGAAGAAAATGTATTTGCTCGTCCTCGTCTTTGCTACTCCGGTGGAGAGTAGTTCCGACATCCATTTGGGTTTTGTGCTATCTACACCTCTTCCATGTAATGCTCTTTTGACAAGCTCAAAAGGAGTATTATCAAAAGCTCCTTTTATATTAAAAAATGCGCATATTACAGTTCATACAGCATCTGAGATACCTTCGTCAGCTGTAAGTCGGATGACTGATACGGAAGGTCGTGAAATTTGAACGATTTTTTTGGTCAAATAGCCTATTATGATGTCATTATCAACGAGCTAAACAAGCTGTTTGGTGATGTCGTATTCTTTTCCGTGGCCCTGAGTTTTGAATTTCATTCCAGTGTAAATATCGCTTGAGCCGCCCGTCTTATAGTACAGTTTGGTGACAAAAAAGGAAGGGAATATTGTTTTGGAATGAATTAATCCACCGACTCGGTTGAGATAGTTTGGAAAGTCTTAAATTAACCTAAAATTATAATACCACGATAACAGTAAACAAATATTTCATTCATCATTTTTATTAGAGTCGAATCAAAAAATAGTTGGCTACTATTCAAAAATATGCATAATGTTACCGGGAAATTCATTTGTGTAAAATATGGCTAGATAAATCTGCCATCTACAATCGACTTGTATGCACAGTTCAAATGTGCCGAATCTATATTTGAATTATTCGTCAATTTCACCAATTTTGAAATTTGTTTATTCAAATATGTAGCTCCATTCATAGGGTCGTTAAACAATTAGTATTGCTATTATATTTATTTCAATCCAATATTCGATACCATTTTTGATTTCATTACTATCAAATAGAAAATAAATGATAAAATCTATCTATGTATTCAGGAATTGTTCCGACATATAGACAATATTTTTTTTCTGCTGAAGCACCGTTAAAACCGAATTGACAACGCCAATTAGGGAGGAGGTTTACTATGAACGAACATAGATTGATTAGTGCAATCCTTAAAGAGAAAATTGCGATACCAAATAATATCTTAGAGCTTTTTACTCAAGATGGCGTTTGCATGCAATAAAATTTGAGATGTACTCTAAAAAATGCCTACCCGAATTTCAAACCAAAAAATAGGAAAATATAACAAAAAAACTTTGAGATTCACTGACGTGAAAAATTGACGATGAACGTCAAATTAATGATGGTGGAAAGCTTGAGAAACATTGCGTTAGGAATTTTCCTCTTTTGGGCTGCTAAACAATGTGTATGTATGTATTTTGAGGTGATACCTAAGAAAATACCTAGAAGATCTATTGTGCCCCCTTCTACTCAGTTTCTGAGGAGAGACTCAGAAACTAGTAGCTCCTTTAGTCCTATTTCCCGGAAGAATTTTAGGATACTTACAGGCTTCAGCTTAGGTAAATGTTCCTCATTTATCAAGTAATCTCTCAGGTGCTGTTCCCTGGGATTCTGAAGTGCTATGCAGTTGAAAAGTATGCGGATGGAGGTTTCTTCTTCCATGCCACATAATCTACATTTTTCTTCCTCCTCCATTTTGATTTTTTTCAGGTGCCCATTCAAGCGACTACTTATGCATCCATTTGATCTCAACAGGTTTTAGTCACTTAGAAGAATATTCGATCGTCTAAGTCCTACTAGATCTTTCCAATGATCAGATCTTCTCTTTTTCTCATCCAATATTATATTGGAGCTAATTCCACAAAAGGGTTTGGAACGTTAACTTTGTTGGTTAACATTTCAGATATAAAAAATGTGCAATTTCTTCACAATTTTGATTTTTGGTGGAATAGTATATATATATATTTCCTTAAATTATTTCATTCAAATATTTAATAAATTATTTCACTTTTGTGATTTGTGGTGGAGGCCAAAAATCAATATTCTAGAAGTATTTTACCGCGAACTTAAAAGTTTTGAACGGTCATTAAATAAGGATGAGAAAGGTTCCGGCAGGTCTTCTCTCATCGTTTGTCGACAATACAACAACTGTGCAGTAATCCATGTAATTGTTTTAACACAAGTTTAAACAAAAACTAATAGGCTGCCGTTATCCCTTAATTACCTATCTGGATTACTGGTATGTTATTTTTTTTGTTACCTTCATATTTAAAAAATTTCATAGTTCAATATTAATATTCAATGAGTAACTTTTTTTGTACATAATGGCTACCCATTTTGGAAGCCACATGGTTATACCTTTCCTCTCCTATCTACCTAAGTTCAATATTAGATATTTTTCGTTTGATTCTTTCTTATTTTTCAATACAAATCAGATATTTGTCCAGGATGAATCCTTAAGTTCAATTATTAAATTGTATTTATTGAGCTGGACAGATATCCTCATGATTAAATTTTTTTGTTACTTTTTTTTTACTTATACCACAGTTCCTGGGAAAACAGTTTACTTGCACATAAAACAGTTTCTGGAGAGTCTGACTGTTTCTGGGACACAGGTTCTGGTTTGACGAGCAATTTTTCTGAATCATAGAATCCTGAGTGGCAAACAAGCCTCTGGGTCACAGTTCCTGTTAAACTAAAAAGTTTCCCAAATACCGTTCCTACAGACAATCCATAGTACCTACATAGACAGCTATATCATCAACATCATCGTCTACTTCAAACAACTGTATTATTGTACTAAGTATTTTTTTGTATTCGCTACTAACCCTTTTTTTTAAATACTGTAAATTTTTAAGACTGTAATTATATTCATATTTTTTACTCAGTTTTATTTACTATACAGAAACTTTGAGTTAGTTCTTTTTTAAAACAGATTAAAAGTTAGCTGACCATTAAATTTGACTTTCTTCCTAATTTTCTTTTAGGAAAGAAAATTAGTGGCGCCCTAAAATTACTTTTTCAATTTTTTTTCTATTTTTGCTTAAGTAAATGTTTTTCTTTATATTAATGAGGTAACAAGGCCCTGCGTACTGGCTAAGGTTACCTCCAAATTTATTGGTTAGTTAGGCAAGAACCTGCTTTATTCAACATCATTTTTTTTAACGTCATTGGACTTTTTAGTGCTTCATTGGCGCTCAACGTCAATCAACATTTATTGGTTTCAGGTTCCTGCCCCCAAAAGGGTATTTCAATCACCCTTTTGCTATTCTGATGCTATTTCATTTCATTTCTATATCTGCTATTCCATTTCCTTCTATTCCAGTGTGTCCCGAAATTCACAGTAAGGTGACTGCTAAACAATACTTTCTGTCCTATTTTTTAGGCGAAATATTCTTAACGCTACGATTTTTGGAGTTTTCCACTATCTGCCATCCTAGTACTTTCACGTTTCACGTAAACTTTTGAATAAAACTTCAGTGTATGTCAAATTTTTTAGTTATATTTTCCAATTTATTTGGTTTATTGGATAGACAAAAAACATTGTATGTCATTCATGCAGGAAACGCTTTAGCGGCCCTCAACTATCAGATCTCTTCTCTTCGCTACGCTCCTGAATCTAATAGTCTGGGCCATAATTTATGATGTCATATGAGGTGTCAAATTAAATTAATGCTTTTGAAAGCAATTTCTATAATTAAACACGATCACCTTGTCTTTAATTCATTTAAAAAAACATCGTAAATCGTTGGCAATGTAATTTAAACTTTTCGGTACGATTATTTAAACGATCTGTGAAATTGAATTAAAAGTTTTCCAAAGTTCAATCCCGCCTATAAAAAAAAGTTGTTATCTTTCAAATTTCCCGTTAATAGCAAATCCTTCCTTTTCAAACTGTAATTTTCTAGATTACCTGACCACGTTTAAAAGACATGACAGAAGACAAGATAGAAATTATCCTTCAGAAATTCTCAAGAAAATTTATATAAAATTAGTCAAATGGATTTCAGCATTTTAGCAAGATTTTAGCTTAGATAGAGGGTTTTGTCTAAATTATACATAAAATCTAAAATCACGTACTTACAAACTCATAATATTCCTTAACGACAATTCAATATAGATCAAATTGATCTTCTATACTTTTTTTTCCATTGCCAAGTAGTCTTTGTTCCAAAATGTATAGTTATTGTTATGGGTATTGTTAGGTTTATGACAGTTCCAAAACAAGATAGATTCCTTAACTACGAACAGGGACGAAGTAGGTGGTCCTATTTCAGTTTAATTGGTAATACAATTGTTGCTTTCGTTTATTTGGGCTTCCAGCACTTGTGCGTGACGCTTCAGTCGTCACGACTTTTGAGCAAAACGAACACGATTTTTTAGGATCCTCAAAACCACCTGACATGTGCCAATCCCAATAAATTTCCTGTGTTGTTAGAAGAACAGTTTTCAATTATAATGTTTTTGATAATGAAATTTTGCATATTTAGATATTTTTAGTAAGGTTTAAATCGTATTAAATCGTAATCGGCACAATCTTAACCTTCAAATAAACGTCAAACCGGACAAACGTCAAATATTTAATGTCCGTGGCTAGAAGCTCATACTTTTCGGTATGTGCTTGAGGGGCAAGGGGAAGGTAAGACTATAGGCGTCACGCCCGGTAATAAACGAACGGAATTCAGTCACTACGAGCTGCTACTAGCAGCCAAAAGTAAATAATCGGGAACGCTTAATGAACACACGTTGGGCGCCAATGAAACAAAAACTAATGGTATTCTTCAACAACGTTTCAGTACGGATTCAATTAATAATCTTTGAATCTCTTTTTTCATGTGACATAGTAGTTTACCTAACAAGTGCGGAAAGTGATACTTTTCCGCACGCCATTGCAGATGGCCGAACGACGCTTTAGCGAGTTCGGCCAGCAATCGCGTGCGGAAAAGTCACTTTACGCACGTGTTAGGTACACTATTTTTTCTACTAGCATGCGAAAAATAACCCAAAAGTTAACATAAAGATACATTTCTTATTAAATGCATATTAACAAATTAATTATTATTATTTGACATTCATTTGATGAGGCTTATACCAGGGCCATTAAAAAATGATTGAAAAATAAGTTGTTTTTTTATTGAAAATTATAGCAAAATTATAATAAATTTATTATTCAATTCATTCAATTCATTCAAACGTTTGGGTTGTGCTCAACAGCCCGGGCACTTGACCTAAGTCATTGTACCATTCCCAATGTTATCTACTTCCACTCCAAAAGTTTCGTGTCCTCTATATAGGCCACTAGCTTATTTGGGGGGATTTTAAGTAGTTCTGATGGTTGTATAGTTTCCTTTCCAAAATGCTTCTGTCTGAGTCCTTCTAAGTTCTTACATGAGAAGAATATATGAATAGGTGTTTCATCCCTTAGTTCGCACTTCCTACAGAAAGGTTTACTGACTATTCCCATTCTGTACAAATGTTTCCTTAGAGTGCAATGTCCAGTAACCAGGTCGGTTACTGTCTTCAAGTGTCTCTTGCTCAGTTTCAATAAACTGGTTGAGAGTTCTTTGTTTACCTTTTTCAGTAGACTTTTTGTGTGAAGATGACCTTCTGTCAACCTCCATTTAATTTGATGTTCTTTGTCTAGCCAGTTCCGGATTTCCCCTCTTATGTAATCCTTTGTGATTCCACAGAACGGTTCCGGACCTATAAAGTCTCCTTTAGAGCCTTGTTTAGCTAGCTGGTCCGCCAATTCATTACCAGCAGTCCCTTCATGTCCCGGCACCCATACTAGAGACACTGTGTTGTCTCTTGCCAGCTTATTAAGGGACTCTTTGCAGTTTTTAACCAGTCTTGATTTCGTGGTAGGATTGCTGATAGCCTTCAGCAATGCCTGGCTATCAGTGAATATTTTTATTCTTTGTCCGGTATAACCCCTCTTGATATTTTCATCAATACAGGCTATAGCAGCAATTGTTTCTGCCTGGAATACAGACGTGTATCTACCAAGGCTGAAGAACATTTTCTTCCTAGGTCCATTTATACCAGCCCCAGTGCCATGGTTGGTTTTAGATCCATCAGTGAACCAGCTGATATCCCCGGGATTTCCCGAGTGCATCACCTGTTGCCTAGATGGAATGATAATATTCACTCGCTCAGTGAATATATTCTCTGGTATCATACTATCCAGACCCATCTGAAAGTTTGGTTCGTCTAGTATTGTCCCAGTTATATCGGTATGTCCCCCACGTACATTGTTCGGGGTCCACATGCCTCCCGATTTCAGTCTAAGAATCGCCATCATCGCCTCTGCCCTAACAAAAAGTTCCAGAGGAGGGAGGCCTATAAGGGCTTCCATTGATGACGTGCCCGTGCTGTTCATTGCCCCGGTAATACCGAGGAGAGCTTGTCTTTGGATTGTAGCCAATTTGTTCTCTACTGAGGACACTTCTGTCCTTCTCCACCAGACTACCGTTCCATAGGTGACCGTAGGCCTAATCACTGTTGTGTAAAGCCAGTGTACCACCTCAGTTCTTATTCCCCAGGTTTTTCCCATAACTCTTCTGCATTGCCAAAATAGTCTGGTTGCCCTGGTAGTAGTTCTTTCCAGGTGTGCCCTCCAATTCAATTTAGAGTCGAGGGTCACTCCCAGGTATTTCACCTCTTTGGATATTTCGAGTGCTTCTCCGAACAGTTGTACCCTGCCCTCTGGAAGAGCCCTTCTATTCGTAAAAGCAACTAGTTTGGTTTTTTTTGGATTGACTGTTAGGTCCTCTTTAAGGCACCAGTCTTCCACAATTCGCAGTGCTTCTTGTAAGACATTTGCGACCGTCTCTGGGAATTTTCCCTGGGTGACAATCACAATGTCATCCGCGAAGCCCTGCGTCCATATGCCTTGATCATTTAGTGTGCAGATCAAGTCATCCACAATTAAATTCCACAGTAGTGGTGAAAGTACTCCACCTTGAGGACACCCTTTAGTTGTCCTGACGGTGTACGTTGTATCATGCATATGTGCCGATATTCTCCTATGTTCAAGCATGGATCTTATCCATCTGCATGTGGTGTTGTTTGTCCCTCTCTTTTCGAGGGATTTGTTTATTGATGACATCGAAGTGTTATCAAAAGCACCTTCGATGTCTAAAAATGCTGCTAGGGCAAATTCTTTTTGGTTCAGGCTCCTTTCGAGTCTCGAGACCAAATTATGCAGAGCAGCTTCTCCTGATTTCCCTGCCTGATAAGCCCATTGCAGTGTGTGTAGAGGGATGCTCTTAAGCACTCCTTCTTGCAGATGCATCTGTATTACTTTCTCCATGGTTTTCACCATGAATGATGTCAGACTGATTGGTCTGTAGGATTTGGCCTGGGTGTAAGTTTCTTTCCCTGGTTTGGGAATAAACACCACCCTTGACTCTCTCCATGCAGTTGGTATATACCCTAAAGCATGGCTACTGCGTAATAACAAAACTAAAGGACCCATGATGATGTCAATCCCCTCTTGCAGAAGCTTGGGAAATATGCCATCTGGTCCTGGGGTTTTGTAGGGGTCAAATGAGTCTACAGCCCATCTAATAAGATGTGGTCTGAAAATCTCATTTGTTATCTTCCAGTCCTCTTTGGTAGCCCTCGTTTTGACTACTGGCCTGTTATCATCGCTCGAATCTGTCCTTGCCGAGCCCGGAAAGTGCACACCAAGAAGGTGCTCTAAAGCTTCCTCCTCAGTCTTTGTGTACCCTCCACTCGGCAACTGGATAGATCTTACATTATTAGAAGTGTCCCTCTTGAGAATTCTGTTAATTCTGACCCTGTCAGGGACACTTTGTATGTCCTCACAGAATTCCCTCCAGGACTTTTTCTTTGATTCTTTTATTTTTTCATAAACTAGTGCGGAAAGTAAATTTATTGACATTTGAGGAATATACTGACATTTGAATATTCAAAATATGTATTTTGTATATCCAAGTTTACCAAATGACTGAAAAATTAATAAATTTATTATAATTTTGCTATAATTTTTAATAAAAAAAAACTTATTTTTCAATAATTTTTTGATGGCCCTGGTATAAGCCTCATCAAATGAATGTCAAATAATAATAATTAATTTGTTGATATGTATATAATGAGAAATGTTGATTTATGATTACTTTTGGGTTCTTTCCGCATGCTAGTAGAAAAAATAGTGTACCTAACACGTGCGTAAAGTGACTTTTCCGCACGCGATTGCTGGCCGAACTCCGCTAAAGCGTCGTTCGGCCATCTGCAATAGCGTGCGGAAAAGTATCACTTTCCGCACTAGTTAGGTAAACTACTATTTTGTTTCGAAATGTATGGTTATTGAGGAGATTAGGTTTATGATAGTCCCAAAACAATATAGGTACCTAACTATGAACAGGGACGTACTAGTATCGTTTCAAAGTGGTCCCATTTCAATTTAATTGGTATTAGACCTTGTACTTCGAATATTCACCGAGAATACAATAATAACAATAACGTGTTCCACGTTGGGCGCCAATGAAACAAGAACGAATGGTATTCTCAAAGAACATTTCAATACAGATTCAATTAATCTTCAGATCTTTTTTTAATAATAACCTCGTACGACAGAACTAAAAGCTCTACATTTCAAATTCTGATAAGCGTTATGGATGTTTCTAATTTTATTTTTAAAACTTTATTGAAAGCTTTCCAAACTTCGGAAACAGGTCTCGCTTTTTTATTTAACTCTCTATGTTGAAGTTTTTTTGTGAATGTTTCGCGCATCTAGATACGATAAAATTGGGGAAAAAGGAAATCGTTTCATTATTTTTTTGTTTTCCCAATAATCATGATACCTATTGGAAGATAAAAAATTAACATAAAATTGTCTCCTTGGTTATTGTATTTTTTTCAATACATTTCAATTTTATAATCATTCCACCCAATTTTTCTTTCGTATAAGTACTTGGTGTTTCCTTGGGAGACGTGGGAGACACAAATCACGTATAAATATTTTTTCTCGTATTTTTTGCGAATCGAGTCACAATAAGGTTTTTCTATTTTTTCATTTCAAAAAATTGAATATATATCAGATATCTGTGAATGCGACAAATTCTTTTTAGATGAAACATCTAGACCATTGAAAGTCCGAATAAGTGAACATAAAAAGAATATCAAAGATAGGGAGTTCTTTAAATCAGGTATTTGTAAACATGCTTGGGAAGAGGGGCGTAAAATTCAATGGTATTCGACAAAAATAATATTGAAAGAGTCCAATATCGAAAGACGAAAAATCAAAGAAAGTGCTTTAATACAACTAAATGCAGATAAGTGTGTAGCTAGTATTCCAGCCGAATGTAGTCGGATTTGGTTGCCAATGTTAGAAAGAGAAATTTCCAATAATCAATTACCTGCGTTATCGGGATAGCATCATAAGTTTTTATCCAGGTTTTCTTATGATTCATCATTGGAATAGTTGTTAATCGATACACACTTCAATACACCAAATCACCAAACTGAGTCATACATATTTTGAAAACAAAAATAATCTTACACAAAAAAGTAACAACAAACGCGTTTATTAACAACATTTCCAAAATAAGCGAAAAAAAAAGCGCTATCCCAATAAAAACCGATCCTGGAACGTGCACTTCACTGGATTCCATTTCTAGTAGACTATCATATCTTTGGAATGTCATTAAATTAAATATTTTATTTCACATTTTACCAGAGATGTGATCTACTATAAATGGACCTTAATAAAATTTGACAACAAAGTTTTGTAGTCTTAAACTTCAAAATATTAGTGATTGTCTAGTTGTCATATTTTTTTCGTTGTGTCAGATAGGGACCAAAAATTATTTTATCATTAGTTAATCTTGACAAAGGTAGCTGGAACGCTACCGGGACGTCGAAATAGAAAAATAAAAAACATTATTGTGGTTTGATTCCCAAAAAATACGAGAAAAAATAATAAATAAGGCCACAAGGAACTTACAGGAGACACGTATAAATAGATACACATCTGACACGTTGCACTTCCTATTGGGCGGAGTAGAATTCAATGAGACCTCTGGCGAAAAAAATTATAACTGTCGCAACGAGTAAAATAATTCGTTTTGCATTGTTTTTGTATTATATGCAAGTCAACGTAATTACCGTAAATTCGTACTTTATTTGTTTAATTTTGTGTCAGTGACAAGTTTAAAACTGAGTTCAGCACTGTCTGGGTACTGGTTAAGTATAATCAAAATTACTTTAATCCTTTATTACAAAATGTGTTGTATGGTCCTTCTTTTGACAATTATTTGCGTGTAAAACAGTAACATTTAAAACACGAATCAGAAAATTGGAAGGGAAATCCTTAAAATGGTATGCAAGCAAATATTTTTGAGCCACAAAAATGAAACAACTAAATGATAATTGAAGACAAACAACGGTTCAAGTAGTAAACACATCAAGAACTGTCTAACCATACTCGTGAGATGAGTAGGGCTCATGTCGTGTGAACAATTTACGATATCTCCCATAATAACTTTCTCCCCGGAAATGTATTGAATTTAATCTTGTACAAACACCTCGCTAGCTGTGCCGTATTTTATGGAACAATAAAAAGCTTTCTTGTGCATTTTATAAATATGTGCTGACTGTTTTCACGAGATTTTAAATGAAATATCGCTTAATATTTCAAAATTATACGTTATCGACTTTAATCCTCAAATCCTCTAGATGTTAAAGGGATTTAACAAAAGGTGGTCTACCGTAATCTGTATTGATTTTCTGGATCAATAGAAGATAAATTATTGTAGCCATAGTATGATCAGAGCACACAAATCCTTGAAAGTGAAGCTGACAAAAATGTAGGGATGGAATATTCGATTCTCCTAGAATGGATATGCTATAGTGCCAAATTACTGCTAGAGCGACTAGGCTTTTGTGGCAAAGCAGAAGAGATATGGGCAAGACTGAGGAAACCGACTTGAGTGGTTCAGTGGCTTTACACAACTGTCATAAGGCCAACGATCACCTATGGAACAATAGTCTGATGGAGGTCAGAAGTGTCCTACGCAGTGAACATATCAACTGCAATCCAAAAACAAGCCCTTTTTAGTATTACCGGGGCAATGAACAGCACGAGGACAGAATCAATGGAAGCTCTTATTGGACCTTCTCCTTTTAAACTTTTGTAAGGGCGTACAAGATGATGGCAAGTCTTAGGATGAAATCGGAATACTTATGGTCCCCGAACAATGCTGCAGAAGGACACACTGATACAACTGGGACAATACTAGATGAACACATATTTCAAATGAGTTTAGATAGCATGACACCGGAGAAGATATTCATAGAGACAATAAGCATCATCCTCTCATAAAGGGAACAAACACGGCACTGGGATTGGTATAAATGGACCTAGAAAAAAATTTTTCTTCGGCCTTGGTCGATTCACGTTTGTGTTTCAAGCAAAGACGATTGCAGCTATACCTGCATTAATGAAAACATCAGACGAGGATATACCGGACAAAACATTTAAATATTCACTGACGGCCAGGCTCTGCTTGAAGCTACGAGTATAAGATATCCGATAACTAGATCTAAACTGGTGAAAAACTACAAAGAATCCCTTAACAGGCTGGCAAAGGACAACAAAGTGCTTTTAATACGGGTGTCAGCACATGAGGAGATTGTAGGTAGTGGAATAGCGACTATTTAGCTAAAGAAGATGCTAAAGAAGACTGGCTACATAAGGAACGCCAACTCATATGGAATTCAATGACCAAGTTAGACAAACAACTCTCAACCAGGGTGAGACACATTTGAAGATAGCTACCGACCTTGTGACTGGACACTGTACTCTGAGGAAGCATCTGCACAAAAAGGGGTAAAGTGAGCAGAAAAGGTGAGCTCCATGATAAAACACCAAGTCACATACTCTGCTTCTGAGAGCTTACAAAGACTCAGGCGGAAGCACTTTGGAGAGTAAATAATACAACCATTACTACTACTGAGTTAAACTAGTGAACTATATATAGAAGACACGAAACTTCTGGAATGAAAGTATATAAAATGATGTTACAAATATTCAGTGCTGTTGGGCACAACCCAAACGAATGAATGAATACATAGTCCCAAATAATATAATATATTTTTACTTTTCTTTGATCATTACCGACTTCTGGACGTTGGCTAAAACAGGCCTGAGTTCTGGATATATTCGTTTATTTATATATTTTAAAATTGTGTTGAACTGTGAAACTTCTAGACTGTACTAAAATAAAAAATATTCAGATCCTTTTGAAAATTGAGAAGCTGTAAATAGTTATTTGTTTTACTAGGCATTAAATCTGCTTTTCTGCCGTGTGAAACATATAATTTTTTCTTCAAATTTATTCCAATTCCACGCAATAAAACCAGTTTATTATCATCAGCATAATCTCACTCCCAAGTTCTTTTTCCTAGGGAATTTGTGTACTGGCCCAGACTATAACCTGCTTTTTATTCACTATCGTTGTGAATTTAAAACACTGGGAAAAACACCGAGAAATGTGTTGAGCATGAACAAAAATATTATACGTTGAACAATAGAAGAAAAAAAACCACCTTGGTTGACAATTAGCATATTGAAAACTTGCTTATTTCTGCGCATTTAGGAAACTCTGGTTTATTTTCAGATGCTATTTCAAGGATTACTACTGGATCTTGGACGTAATTTGTCATATTTTCCAGTTATTTCAGAAGGATTTGTAGATGGATTAAGTTATTAGTTGGGTTCTTGAAAATTACGATGTATTTTGAAGTCGTGGAATTGAGATTTTAGTAACTCAAGGAAGATGATAATAATACTTGAATTTAAAATAAGGAACATTATTACGCTGAATACATTTTAAAAATATTCTCCGCATACAAAAATACTATTAACCTGGAACGAGCCAGTCATTGTGGCAAGAGGAAGAATGATTATATATTTTTTGTATACTAAAAATTCTGAAAGAAAATCACCTCCGAATATTCGGACGTGTTGGAAATGATTGATTTTACACATTATTTTGAAAACTTTTAAGGGTTCTGAATAATTTATCGAGGGATTTCCGGTTAATTTAACGGCATTAAAATGTGAACAAAGGAATTCGTGGTCACAAACTCATTCGAGCTCTTTAAATTCCACTATTCAAGCAAAAAAAATACAAATTGATTTACTAAACTTCCCAGCTTGATTTTATACTTTAACTTAACAAGTCGTGTCGAATTTTAAGGAGTTTAATTATTTTATCGACCAAATTCAATTAATTTCCAAGGAAAATTGAGATAAATATGAGAGTCCGAGAAGAGCTATGATTTTCTCACACATTAGCCTGTTTCTGAAGATCTAAAAATAATCCACTAATGGTCGCACTAGTGGGAAGTACATCTGGTGCTAGAGCTTAGCGTAGGTAACAATTCTGAACTTGCAATGTCAACAGGAACAATCTAGACATTATGTGCAGATGGAGATATGGTGAACTGCCCTATGTCAATCACACCAGAACTGTAATCGTACCTTTTACGGGAAGAAGTCTTCAAGAACCTGCTCTTCACGGTCACACAGCGTTTCATTTGTGGAAGAGGTAAAATATCAAGGTGTTGCGCTGAACTTGCAAAAAGCTTTGTAAAACAAACTGAAGAATGAGACAGAGCCATATCTACTACTGACTGTATTTGATTGTAGTAAGACCTCTATGATCACATATGGCTCCGTGGTCTGGTGAGGCAGGTGCTAGACTCACCAGACATCAGAGACAAGCCTGTCTGAATACAGCGGTTGCAATTCGCATCACTCCTATGGCAGCGTTGCGAACTATTCTCAACATAACACCCCTTCATCTCTACTTGGAGAGGGTAGCGAAAATATTCTACAGTGGGCAGAAGCAAACGTGAGCCCTGGTGGGCGTGTTCATGACGCTGTAGTTGTATTTATGTAGTAACAATTCGATATTTTGATTCGATAACCAAATATCGATACCAAAAATGTCAACTATTAAGAGATATGTAAACAAAGTCAAACTTGCTAAAAATGTAACTCCAAATATTAATAAAAAAATTAAAAAACTAAAACTACCATTTGCCCTAAATGTCTATATTTTCAAATTACATGACTGTATTAATGTCATGAAAAAGAAGGGTCAAGTTTCTATGGAAAGGAACAAAATATGAACTGGTTATAGTCCAGTGTTGCCGATGCAAAAATGAAAATTACCCGAACTTACTATTCAAATTATCAGTATTTGTCAAAATTACCAAAAGGACACATTGGTTATCTAAATAAAGTTTTGGACCCCAGTCAATATGGAAAATCCCCAAAAACAATAGCCATTTTATATATCCCTTTGACAAAATATTCGAAAAACTATTGGATATAATTTACTGAAATTGTCTAAAAATCGGATAATCATCCTCGCATTGACAACACTGATACAAAATGAATAAAATGATGTATGTTGATGAAATCACTCGGTCATATTATTTCGATTATATTTAACAATTACTAATGGACAATCGGTAACATTGACTCTTGATTGGCTGCTTGCGATGACCTTATTTTAGTTCGCATATTTTCCGGGGCTCATGTTTGGTTCTGACAACTGTATCTAAAAAAGATGCGTGCGACCAAAGACTGTAGCTCTCGAAAGGATTGTTGGGCAGAATGCAACAGTTTTTCAAGCGGTAGTTTTTGCCATTGATTTGGACCAAGCCAGAATAGAGAAATACCCAGGATACTACAGAGTACTGTAGTCTCAACAACGACATTAACAACATCGGATACAATCATATACAGATATCGCGGAAATGAAGAAAAAATCTTATGAATGCACAGGTTTTTAGATACTTAGCTTATATCCAAAATTCCCAGGCTTATATCAAAGTCTATATATTCCAACAAGTCCGGTCGCTCCTTTGATCGTCGGAAAACGCCGGCATTTTTTGCAGAGAGTCGCAAATCATGTGCGACACCTGTTTTTGCTAGTCATTTGGTAGTATACGAGGTGACGGACGGTGAATTCATTTGTGAAGGAATTTACCGGGTGTAATTAGAAAATATGTTGACTTTATTCTTGTTTTGAAAAATATTGGCAATTTATATAAATTATATTATTGCTAAGTAACTTTTTGGAAATTTTGTTTTAACCGAGGAATGGAATGAAAAAAATCATAAACATAGACTTCAATAACGTATGCGAATGAACATTTGTGTTGATATAATCATTATAAAAGAAATAACACAGTTTAACATCTATTTGGGACAAAACGAATACAAATGAACAATTATTTAGGTCAAGTCCATTTGGAGTGTACTCTGTAGCGTTGTATTGAATAAATAAATAAAAATAATGAAATATTAACAAACAAATAAGTATTATGTACATTCTTAAAAATTAATAAATACTTGAATAGCGAACTGAATAGTTATAAATTTTTCAAGATTTTCAATTTAGGATGTTCTTCATCCTTTCTAAAGGTCCTTAGTGAAGAATTTGCAAATTTCAGTGTATAATAGATTCGCACCCTTGTATATAAGGACAGCAGGTATTCCCATGGGAAGTTTGGGCAAGGATGCGAAAATGCGATAGTAGACAACTTGGTCTTCAAGTTCATTCCTATTCCTACATCATCCTGCACACATAAATCATTGAAATTTTCAGTGAATATATTTTCTAAAGAAATCAGATATTCACTGAAAATTTTTGGAGGAACTGTCAATCCTCCAAACCGTCCCTGCTTACTACTTTCATAGACTTTTTTTTCGCAGAGTGATGTGGATTGGTCACAACCTTCCTTATTGCAAAAGTTTAGGCAAATATCGCATTTGTGTTTAACAAAACACTTTTGCAAAAAATATCCACCCACATAAACTAGGGCATTTCCTTCTTCTGTGGACAAATCCTGATAGTCTTTCCTTTTTATGTCCAATATTGGCTGACCATTTTTTTTCTTGTTCGTCGTAAACAAGGATCCTTAGGAAGACGAAAAAATGATAATTGTTTATGAATTGCAGTATTGTTTCTACACGAATCCACGCAACAATAATTTTCATAAGAAGGCATCGCACACAATCAAAAACACAGTGCAGATAACGTTCGCACAAATTAAAATTCAAGATCACTTTCTTTGGCGCACCCGATACAACGCTCTGCTACACCACCGTGTAAGTCAAACAGAACTGAAAAATAAATAAATCCCACATCAGATGTGGGTTTTGCCGGTGAGACGGTGGGTGTCGGCAGGAGGGGGATTTTCGCGTCGTCGAGAGAGTGGTCGGACTTATTGGAATATATAGACTTTGCTTATATCATTTAAGCGTTCATTTCCTTGGACTAATATTATTACGCGAAGGAAAACAACCTATTTGTTTTTATATTTTTATTTTTATCACATTTATAAGTTTTTGGTACAGGCAGAGCAATCAGGCTAGCTACAATTTGTTTTTATAGACGGGTCGAAAGCATAACTACCAGTAAAAACATTAATGATTCAAGTATTTTAACCAAAAATTAATTTACCAGAGAGCCCGCAGTTGATACAATCCACTTATTACTTCTGGTATTGCGGGTACTATGAAACATACAACTACGGTTAAAAGGTTTCGAGACACAATCCAACTTTATGATTAATATTGTTCTTTACGAAACAGACATCAGACACATTAATAACTGTAAGCGAACAGTCATTTATTTCAGTTACTTCGAATACTACAGAAATATGCTTACTAATAATTAATTTGTCTAGATCTAAAGAAGTAATTAATTCAGGATTATTATATGGAATTTTCAAATCGACAGTAAAACATGTAATTTATTGTAATCTACAGAACATTTTACCAAACTAGTCCGATTCGACGATTCGAATCTCTAGAGAAAATAACTTGTTAATGGAAACGCGCGTATGATAGTTTGGCTTAGTGTGGAGTAGGTATCGCCAATGGCTCCAAAATCTCCAGAATGTTATATATTTCTTAAATTGATTAATTAGATTGGAAAAGTATCTTCTTCATGTGACACACCGATTAGAGTAATTGGGTTGGAATTAATTAAGCCTTTCCCTACCCTTTATTACTAACTTTGACCCTAATTACAAGTTTTGAGGGTCCTTTATTGAAACCCAAGACTTTGTGGCAAACATAACATTTTATTGCTACACGGAGTTATAATAACTCAAAGTTTACTAAATTATGAGATTAACTTTTCATCTCACAGAACACAAATTTGCACAATTTGTTCATAATAATGATAATTTTAAAATGTAACTAGTTGTTTTACCGATGAAAATTTATTAAATCATAAATATATCACTAGGTCATATAACAAGTCGCCCGAGGGATATCTCTCCCTGTCGGTTGAGTATTTACATCCTTATATAGTCGAGCGGATAAAGCACAAAAAAATGTACCTACTTTGCACCCATTACAAATCGGGAATTGCATCACCTGCAGTCAAAAATACATGCCAAGAATTCATCGAATGTAAAGACTCTGTAAATAAGAGTCAGAACTGGCTCAAATCGGGTACCCGGGGGTTTTCGAGGTCGGTGATCACGATTATGATGTTGAAATTGACCCCCCGGACACCTGGGGCTCAGGAACGCCGATGAACCTCGTCTCCGTGGGACTCTCCAAGAAATCACGAGGGGAACGAAAAAAACTCAGCACTCGGGGGTTTTTCGGGTGGCTAAATTCAAATATGGCATCGGCGAACACCCCCCGGACACCTAGTGCCCCCGAACCTCGAGCTGGACATCATCCCCGAGAACTTTCTTGACAATATCGACAAAAACAGCCAGGAAATTATTGGAGGCGTATTTTTAAGGCACGAAATCACGATATCACGTCTAAAACGACATTCCCACCACCTGGTGCACCGAAACCTGCGCTTGAACATCGTCTCCGAGGGTTTTCCAAACAAAATCGAAAAAGGTGAACCGAAAATCGTTATAAGGGATTTTTGGGGCCACTTAATCAGAATTTTGCGTGAAAAACCTCTCTCTAAACACCTGGTGCGCCGTACCCTGGCCTAGAAACGTCTTCTCCGTGGGGCTCTCCCGAATTTCTAGCGGGGAAGGAAGGAAACTCGACGCCGGGTTTTTCGGGAAGCTGAATTCAAATATGGCATCGACGAACCCACCCGGACACCTGGTGCACCCGAACCTCGACCTGGACGTCATCCCCGAGAACTTTCTTGATAATATCGACAAGAACAGCCCGGAAATTATTGGAGGCATGTTTTTGAGACGCTAAATCACAATTTCACGTCGAAAACGACCCTTCCACCACCTGGTGCACCGGGACCTGCGCTTGAACATCGTCTCCGAGGGTTTTCCCACGAAGACGAGGTTCATCGGCGTTCCTGAGCCCCAGGTGTCCGGGGGTTCAATTTCAACATCATAATCGTGATCAGCGACCTCGAAAACCCCCGGGTACCCGATTTGAGCCAGTTCTGACTCTTATTTACAGAGTTTTTATATTCGATGCATTTTTGGCATGCATTTTTGACTGCAGCGATGCAATCCCCGATTTGTCATGGGAACAAAGTAGGTACATTTGTTACAAATAATTTTCCAAAGCGAATGCAAAAAACCGCGTTCCGATCCGTCTTTAGGGAAAAAATTCCGAACTTTTTTGCTTTATCCCCTCGACTAATAGAACGCTATCAATGGGCGGGGTAACAAGCCAGCGGCCATGTAATACTAGTTGCAAACTTGACTGGGGTCGCGTAATAGACATCTTGCATCAGTGAGGGATTAGTTTCATCATATAAAATTTCAAATCTCTTCTATCATACAATAACGAATATCAAATTTTTTTTAATATAAATCCCGAACGTCTAAAATGTCAGCTGAAGTAGAGAACATGCATGTGTGTTCAAGAACGCGTTTTGATTGGAGCGACGTCATAGAACAGCAAACGAAGTCGGCTGAGGGAATAGGTATACGTTACCTGCAGAATATTCATAGCTGTACAATCTCACGCACTTAAAATGAGTGGTCGGTTATTTCCTGTAGAACAGATTTGGTATGCAGAAAAAGTAGAGGTGGTGCCGGTCATCGTTTCATCTACGTGACTAATTCCCAAAACTAGGTCTTCACAAGAATACAGTCGTTGATCTTCAATTTTCAATATTTGTAATACATAATTATTAATATTATTATTAGATACAGAAATTTTGCCTTCAGTCGTGACTCACACATTTTTAAAAAACTATTATCAATTTAATCAACGCTTTTTTCAATTAGGTACTTTCATAACTGTTGGCTACTCCTTTTTCCATCATCAACATACAAACTATCTTTCATGAATAAAAATAGAAATAAATGACATAAAGAAAGCTCTTATGCCCTACCTTCCTTTACTGATTATATTAAACCTCTACTGATGATAAACATAATTAAAAAGCTTGTAGAAATGCCCTTTAGTGATATAAGTATCTAATCATTTTACAAGGTGCGGGGTAATAATTGAGAATCTCTTGTTTAAAAACCAAAACACCCCACTTGGAAGTCAGCAGTAAATATGTAGGTCAACCTTTTCTCCCCAGATAATTAATATTCTCCTCGTTATTTTCCATCTTGAGTTTACAGAAAAGAAAAATAGGGAGCTAAATGGATGAAGCCTTATTTGATACCTGAGTTGATTTGAAATTTATAAAAATTTCATGAATATCAGAGTCGGAGGTACACCACTTCAATTGTTTCAACCCTCACAATGAGAAGTGAGAGAAGTGAGAAGTGAAACTGAAATTAATTGAAAATTCCACTATACTACATCAGATTTATTTTGGACCTTGACAGTAACTAGGATAATAGTATATTATACGCCAATGTGGTGAAGAATATTGTTATTGACCTAGCACCAAAATTATTTCGCGGGTGGCTTAGCCCAGAGCGGAATAAGATGCAAGGCTTATATAGTTTGGCAAGTTTATCTAGCTAGAGCTACGCGGCATCGGTAAGAGGCGAGGAAAAACATGGAGTATATCTGTCAAACGTACAAATGGCGTACGGTACCTATTTTACCAAGTAAAACTGAAAATACAAAGGTAACTTTTGTTACATTTACATTTGTTACATTTAGTTATTAGAGTTCCTGTATTTAGTGTATTTATTTTATTTTAAACTAGTAGTAACCTATTTTTTTTAAGTAGTGATGGAAACAAAGAATTAAGACATATAGAGATTTTTCGTTAATATTTCAATTTTTGTCAAATAATTTTTGATAGAAAATAAAATCTTTAAAGTTTCCCGTTTTTTGTTCTTCGAGCGGGGATATTGACAAAGATATTTTCAGGTAAGACCAAACATTCTTGGTCCTTCGAGCCGGATATTGACAAAGATATTTTCAGGTAAGACCAAACATTCTTGGTCTTCGAGCCTACAGAACAGCACTATAGAAAAATACAGTCCACATTCAATCAAAGATGGAAGGCGGCAAGACAAATTCTGTACCACTCCGCTGGAGTAAGAGGATAAGGGATAAAACGGCAGTGGTGGAGACGACCATCGCCACCGCCGTATCACAGACAATCATAATTCCCAGATCCGAAGCAACCGTGGCAGCGACAGAAACGACGGCCGCCCTACCACTGACGACGATGACCAATACCGTACCACAAACCATAACTTCGAAATATATTGACTATACTGATGTTAGATCTTCAATCAGGAGTGGCTCTAGTAATAAAACCACGAATCTGATTAGACAGGCAGAGCTCCGTCATGCCATTCAAAGGAAACAGCTTGAACAAAAACAAGAGATTCTGGATCTAGAACTAGCTTTAAAATTAGCCGAGCTAAAAGAAGCCTCAGAGGCTAGATCTCGATCTTTTTCGTCGGACAAGTCAGAAAAACCGAACGTAGAGAATTGGATGAGAGGTGACATTCCTTGGGAAAGGTATAATGAAACTAATATCAATAATGAAACTAATTCTCATTTAAAAACAATACAGCTAAATCCAACTACTGATCATATAGATGAAATCTCTCTTCCTCAAATGACGCAACTATTGGTAAGACAGTCCTTACCACGAGATTTGCCTATATTTTCAGGCGATCCCACAGATTGGCCAAATTTTATCCACCAATATAGAAACTCCAATAAACTCTGTAATTATAGCAATGAAGAGAACCAAGTCAGACTGCAAAAGTGTTTGAAAGAAAATGCTAAGAAAATCACACAGTCATTATTAATCACGCCACAGAATGTAGAAAATGTTAGAATTCTTGCAATCTCGCTTTGGTGAACCCGAACACATTATTTCACTGTTAATTTCCAAATTAAAACAATTTACTAACCTCAAAGTGGATCAGATTGACCAGTTGGTGGAATTCGCAGATGAAATAAAAAATTTTGTTGCTACAGTGCAGTCACTGGAGGAAGAAGAATATCTTCATAATCCGTTGCTTTTATCGGAATTGGTGAATAAACTTCCCATTTCCTATAAGATTGGATGGACTGAACATATTCATAAAATGAGACCACAGTTCAAACTCCTAGAGTTTGCTAACTGGCTTAGTAAGAAATCAGATATTTTGTGTGAAATACAAACGCCAAAACTGGTTGACAGTGACAAAAGTGACAAAAAACTAACCTTAAATTTGGACCAAAAAATGTCAAATTTGGCACTACTCTGACAACACATGATAAGGTAAATATGAAAAAGTACGTTTGCTGCTGTCAACCAAGTACGCACTATTTAAGCTCTTGTCCTAAATTTAACTCTCTGTCCGCTGACGACAGATGGTCATTTGTGACGTCGAATAAAATCTGATTCTCGTGGTTGACACCATATTATCATAACGTTCAAGTATGTCGTAAGAAACGAAATTGCGGTATAATAATTGTATGAAACCTCATCACAATATTTTACATAAATACTCTACAGAGCCCATTCCTGAGAAACAAAATGATACAGAAGCCTCTGAAACGAACTGTCATATCAACGATAATAAATATGTTCTTCTTAAAATTGTACCTGTAGTTTTAAAACATGCTAACATTAAGGTTGAAACTTTTGCGCAACTGGATGATGCATCTACTATCACTCTAATAGATAAAGATTTAAGTGAACACATGCAACTTTCTGGTCCAAGCCAACCTCTCTCAATTCAATGGACAAATGAGGGTATTTTTATATCACTCAAACGGATACCGATTCGAAAGTTGTTAGTCTCACAATTCAGGGAGTCGATGGAGGACATAGTTTCCAGCTTCGACATGTACGCACTATGAATCTTGCATTACCGACTCAGTCAGTTGATGTAGACGTATTAAGAAATAAATATTCTTATATAAATAATAAAGTTCGATCTATGACTAATGCTAAACCACAAATAATTATAGGACAAGATAATTGGCCTCTCCTAGTGAACAAAAAGGTGACCATTGGATCTTGTAACGGTCCAGCGGTGAGTAAAACCCTATTAGGTTGGATCATTCACGGTAATATAGGTACACGCTCTGAACATGACACAAATCATTATTACACTTACTACACTTACACAGACATGAACACTTCTCCTAAGGATGACTTAGATCTCCTACACGACATGGTAAAAGAAGCTTGGAAAATAGATGAAGCTACAAATGCAAAAAGTAGGTCTTATTCTCCTGAAGATATACGGGCAATAGCAATTTTACAGGAAACAATGAGAAGAAAAGGCGAAAGATTTGAAACGGGATTACTATGGAAAAATACTAACGTAGTCCTACCAAATAACAGAGATGCTGCTTTAAAAAGATTGTATAGTACTAAGAGGAGAATGGATAAAGACCCGGAGTATGCTAAATCATATTGCGGAAAGTTTATTGACCAGGAGAGAAAAGGTTACATACGAAAGTTGACTAATGAAGAAGCGTTTGTACTCACAGATCGAACGTGGTATTTGCCACATTTTGGGACAGTCAACCCTAATAAACCTGGAAAACTACGGATTGTGTATGATGCTGCGGCCAAGAGTCACGGAGTAAGTCTAAATGACCACCTCCTAACGGGTCCAGACTTGTACAATTCTCTATCTGATATCCTAGTAAACTTTCGTATAAAAAAATTTGCATTCATTGCTGACATTCGAGAAATGTTTTTACAAATACTTGTACGACCTGAAGACTGTCATGCTCAACGACTTCTGTGGAGGGGCATGGACCGTCATCGACAACCAGACGTCTATGAAATAGGCGTAGTATTTTTTGGCTCTTCACGCGGACCATGCTTAGCGCAAGAAGCTAAGAATAAGAACGCTCTGGAGTTTGAAGAAGAGTACCCAACAGCAGTAAAAGATATAGTAGAGCTCCATTATATGGATGATTATTTAGGAGGTGCGGATAGTGTTTCGGAAGCCATTAAATTAATTCAGGATATAATACACATTCATAATCAAGGGGGATTCACTATATGTAATTGGGCATCAAATTCAAAGACAATTCTTGAAGCAATTGAACCAGAACTTGTTGGAGATAGTTTCAAAGCTTTGAAGATGGATGATGTTATCGTTTCTGAGGAAATTCTGGGTGTGTTTTGGAATCCATTGACAGACAGTTTCGAATTTAATACGAAATTTCACAAAATAGATAAGGATATATTAATTCTAAAGAGGAAACCGACAAAACGTGAGATTTTGAAAGTTGTAATGTCAGTATTTGATCTTTGGGATTTTTAGCGAATCTCCTGGTTCAAGGAAAAGTACTTTTACAAGATATTTGGGGACTACAAATAGGCTGGGATGAGGAAATTCCTCTCAAGCTTTACGACACATGTTGTAGATGGATTGAAGATTTGAAGCAAATCTATAGTTTCCACATACCAAGACAATATTTCACCTTGGATCGAAATGGAAGCAACATAGAACACATATTTTGCGATGCTTCAGAGAAATGCTACGCAGCAGTTGCGTATCTAAAAGTCCATAAAGATAATGATATGCAAGTTGGCTTCGTTTGTGCGAAAACTAGAGTTGCTCCCCTGAAGCCTTTGTCAGTACCCAGGCTAGAGCTTCAGGCAGCTCTAATGGCAGCTAGGATGGGCAATTCTCTCAAGAATTGTCTACAATTAAATGTTGAACGGTTAGTCTATTGGAGTGACTCCAAAACTGTTCTTCATTGGATACGTTCAGCTAGAAGATTTAAAGTCTTTGTTTCTCAAAGAATAGGCGAAATTCAGGAACTTACCAATAACTCAGATTGGAGATATGTTCCACTTAACGTATCTGATCATGCCACCAAAAGGACAAGCGACTTCTTATTGTGTGAAAATTCGAGGTGGTTAAATGGACCAGAATTTCTAATTCTTCCGAAAACTGAATGGCCGCAAGAAGAAGAAGCGGTTAATGAAGCAATCGATAGCGATCTGGAGGTCAGACACATCGAACCAGTCTTCATCATGATCAACCAGGTAGATTTAGGCCAAGCATTACCAGATCCTCGTCGATTTTATAAATGGTGGCGACTAGTAAGAGCCACAGTTTATTCTAGACGATTTATAAACGCCTTGATGACAAAAAGAAAGATTACTGGAGAACTTCTAGTTGATGAAATCAACGAAGCGGAAATTTTATTATTCAGAAAAATACAGCAAGACTTCTTCAGTAAAGAATTATCACTTTAAAAAAATGGAAAACATATTCCACCTTCTAGTAAACTTTTCACTTTATCACCAATTTTAATGGAAAACGGACTCATTCGATTAGGAGGAAGATTAGAAAACTCATCATTAGCTGAAAACACTATTAAGCCAATCATCCTAGACACACCTCATGTCATTGTTCAATTACTTATTCAACACTATCACGAACAATGCCAGCATTTCGGACAGGAAACTGTCATCAATAACTTACGCCAAAAATTTTGGATTTTTAAAATACGACAAATTGTCAAAAAGACAAGAGTACGTTGTCAATTTTGTAAATTGAAAAAAAGTACACCTAAAGCAACGTTAATGGGGCAGTTACCAAGGTGCAGAGTAGAGCCCACTATTCGACCGTTTATAAGAACCGGAGTAGACTATTTTGGGCCAATTGAAATTGAAGTAAGACGTAACCATGAAAAACGATATGGTGTGATATTCACGTGTATGACTACTAGAGCCATACACCTGGAGCTTGCACATGACCTAAGTATACTAATGAGTTTATTAACATTCTTCGACAATTTGGCTGTAGACGTGGATTTCCAGAGGAAATTTATTGCGACAATGGATCAAATTTCAGAGGGGCGGACAGAGAGTTAAAAAATCAATTCAATAAGTTGAATCTTACTGAAATTGTTAATTTTTGTACGTTGAAAAAAGTAAAGTTCAAATTCAATCCCGCGTTAGCACCTAATATGGGCGGTAGTTGGGAAAGGCTTATACGAAATGTGAAAACAATACTCCGAGATATATTAAAAACAAAATATCCCACGGAAAGTATTTTGCGAACCTTTCTTTTGGAATGCGAAAATATTTTAAATTCTCGTCCGTTGACTCACATATCGACTGATGCGGCGGATTTTGAAGCTCTGACACCAAACCATTTTCTCATTGGACCAGATTACATTGCTCAACCTTTTGCGACATCTACTGATTCTGACGTTAATCTTATGTCATCTTGGCGTGCTGCTCAAAAATTGACGGATCACTTTTGGCAAAGATCCGACATTGGTGAAAAGAACTAAGTGGTTTACGGATCAAAATCCTGTGCGCTTAAATGATGTGGTTATTATAGTGGACCCATCGGGACCAAGAAATACCTGGCCGAAAGGAACTATAGTGGCCACCTACCCGGCAAAAGACGGAAAAATTCGTATTGTAGATGTTCGGTCCAGTTCCGGAGCAGTACTACGTCGTCCAGTGACGCAAATAATCCCACTAGAAGTATACAAAGAGTAATTTATTCAATTACTGGGGGGAGAATGTTAGACATTTAGTTATTAGAGTTCCTGTATTAAGTATTTAATTGTGTATTTATTTTATTTCAAACTAGTAGTAACCCATTTTTTTTTCAAGTAGTGATGAAAACAAAGAATTAAGACATATATAGATTTGTCGTTAATATTTCAATTTTTTGTCAAATAATTTTTGATAGAAAATAAAATCTTTAAAGTTTCCCGTTTTTTGTTCTTCGAGCGGGGATATTGACAAAGATATTTTCAGGTAAGACCAAACAACTGACAATATACCAACGCCACTGGATAAATCAATATCAGTCAATAATTGACGAAGTGAGAGGGAAGAACATACGCACGCGCTTGCCAATAAGAAGTCAGCTGGTCGATAAAAATCCCCAATTATGTAATTCGGAGGGTGTGGTCTTTATGGTTTTCGTACAACGTTGCCAGAGCTTTAAGAAGCCCATTACAAATTTGGAAAAGTGTTCTCTTTTAATATTCATAAATTGGAAAAATTATGTTAATAGAATAAATCCAAGGAAACAAATACATTATAAAATTAACGTTTAATAATATTTTTAATATTGTTGATAATAAAAAGACCCATTTATAATTATTATCACTACATAGTTAGCACTTAAGTTTTTTCATAGTTAAATGTGGCAATGTCGAATGTTTTCGACTGCATTCCTTTCACGGTTTCAGATAAACTTGCCAAAGTATAAATGTCTTCACCACCATGGTCTATATAAAATTTTCTCCAGTACCAGCCAAATTTAAAACAAAAATTAAAAATTATTTACAAGCGCACTACGAGAAGCGTTTACCCTGTCGTCTGACTGACAACTGCACTGTCAGTTTTCAATATATTATGAACGTACTCGCTATTTCATCAGGCATTTTTGGTTGAGCGCGAATTTTAAACTAATGGCATTATCAGTAGTAATACCCCTAGGGTCTCGATAATACCGAGATAATTTTGTCATAGAGAATGCTAAAAGCGTGTTGCTTGATAATATCCCAAGGCCGCAGGCCGAGTGCTATTATCTTTGAGAAACACGCTTGAAGCATTCTCTATAACAAAATTTTGAGTATTTATCAAGACCCGAGGAGTATTCGATAAGATAATTTTTTACTTTGTAGATATCGAAAAATCGATTGTCTAACTGACGTTTAATAATTTTCAATACAAACTTTATTAGTTTTAACAAAAGAAATATTATTCATTTTTATTTAAAGCTACGGTTGTGAAAAGTACAATTGGTAAATCTATTGAATCGTTTGATGCAATACTAAATCTTCGCGACATTATTATTAATATTATTAATCCAGTTGTCAGTTTGACGTTTAATTAATTTTCAATAAAAAATAAACACCAAACTGAACACACCACATGTATAGTTTGGCAAGTTTATCTGGAGCTACGCGGCATCGGTAAGAGGCGAGGAAAAACATGGCGTACATCTGTCAAACGTACAAATGGCGTACGGTACCTATTTTACCAAGTAAAACTGAAATTACGAAGGTAACTGACAATACCAACGCCACTGGATAAATCAATATCAGTCAATTGACTAAGTGAGAGAGAAGAACATACGCAGCGCTTGCCAATAAGAAGTCAGCTGGTCGATAAAAATCACCAATTACCTATGTAATTCGGAGGGTGTGGTCATTATGGTTTTCGTACAACAAATTTGGAAAAGTTTTCTCTTTTAATATTCATAAATTGATTAAATAATGTTAATAGAATAAATCCAAGGAAACAAGCACATTATAAAATTAACATTTAATCATATTTTTAATATTGTCATTAATAAAAAGAACTATTTATAATTATTATCACCACATAATCAGTACTTCAACTTTTCCATAGTTAAACGTGGCAATGTCGAATGTTTTCGACTGCATCTTTTCACGGTTTCAGATAAACTTGCCAAAGTATAGCGTATTATCAAAGGTAATACTACGAGTGCTTCAAATTTTATCGATAATTTTTTCTTTTCCACGAAAACTTGTTTATTTGGCAAAAATATGAAAACAAAACGATTGATAAAATCACGAGTCCGATAGGACGAGTGATTTTATCTAAATTCGATTTGTTTGAATGTTTTTGCCTCAAATAAACAAGTTTTATTGATGAAAATAAAAAATTATGTGATAAAATTTGAAGAGCGAGTTGTATTTGGGAAGATTATTTTTTTAAACAATTGTGGAGTGGAATTTTGTATTAAATTTTCAATATTCTCTTGGGTGATGGTACTGAATCGGTTTGTGTTCATTTTTCAATAAACTTCGAAACACTTTTAGTTGTCAGTAATAACAAATTCAAAGTAAAATTTTGACGTTTCAATGTACACAAGGTATTATCGATGAAGAAGCAGAATTATCAGTATAATACCGAATGATTGGCTAAAATAATGTATTGCTATTGGTTAAAACCACCAAAATGTCAGATTTTGACAAGTGAAAAAAATAATCAAAGGTAATACCACGAGTGCTTCAAATTTTATCGATAATTTTTTCTTTTCCACGAAAACCTGTTTATTTGACAAAAATATGAAAACAATCCGATTGATAAAATCACGAGTCCGTTAGGACGAGGGATTCAATCTAAATTCGGTTTGTTTTAATGTTTTTGCCTCAAATAAACAAGTTTGAGTGATGGAAATAAAAAATTATATGATAAAATTTGAAGAGCGAGTTGTATTTGGGGAGATTATTTTTTTCAACAATTTAAAATTTTGTATTACCTGAATGTTCAATATTCTCTTGGGTGATGGCACTGAATCGGTTTATGTTCATTTTTCAATGAACTTCGAAGCACTTTTAGTTGTCAATAATAACAAATTCAAAGTAAAATTTTGACGTTTCAATGTAAACAAGGTATTATCGATGAGGAAGCAGAATTATCAGTATAATACCGAATTATTGGCTAGAATAATGTATTGCTATTTGTTAAAACTACCAAAATGTCAGATTTTGACAAGTGGAAAAAATTATCGGAAGTAATTACAAAAGTGCATCAAAATTACCGATAATTTTTTATGAAAGCATGTTGTCTAATAACTGCATGAGCTTATTTTCATATTTTGGCGAAACACAATATGAAAATAACCGAATGCAGTTTTTATTGACAGCATGCTTGAATAAAAAATTATCAGGTCTATTTTGATGCACGAGTTTAATTCGGTATAATATTTCTCGAGTAGAAAGAATAAAAGTATTGTATTTTTGGGTTCACTTTTGGTCACTTTTTCTTGAATAGAACTTAAAGAATCTTGTCCAAATCGCGACATTTCAACGAATTTTAAAATTTGGTATATGTCACAATGACAAATGCCCAATTTTAACACTCGTTACTATAGTTTCTATAGCTGGCGGGATCTTATCGATAGTTAGCGGCATCTTATCGATAGTTAGCGACATCTTATCAGTAGTAATACCCCTAGGGTCTTGATAATACCGAGGTAATTTTGTCATAGAGAATGCTGAAAGCGTGTTGCTTGATAATAGCCCAAGGCCGCAGGCCGAGAGCTATTATCTTTGAGCAACACGCTTGAAGGATTCTCTACGACAAAATTTTGAGTATATATCAAGACCCGAGGAGTATTCGATAAGATCATTTTTTACTTTGTAGATATCAAAAAATTGATTGTAAATCTGACGTTTAATAATTTATTAGTTATAATCAAACAAATATTATTCATTGGTAAATTAATTGAATGGTTAGATGCATTACCAAATATTTGCGACATTTTTAATCCAGTTGTCAGTTTGACGTTTAATTAATTTTTAATAAAAAATAAACACCAAACTGAAAACACCACATGTAGGGTATCATCGCTATAATACAGCGGTGATTGGATGAAATTTGACACATGACTTGAAATTAAGTAATTTGATTGGTAACTATATGCAATAAAAAATTATCGCGATAAGATCCCGCTTCATATGGGATTTTTAATACAGCAGGGTAATATTCGGGGGTAATACCACAAGAGCTCAGATTTAGCCGGATATTTTTTGTGGTTGTTTTCGAATACTTACTTTCATTGGCAATTTAACGATAGCTGTTCTGGCAAAATCATGAGAGCGTAGCTCGAGTGATTTTGCCTGAACAGATTGAGTTAAATTGCCAATGAAAGTAAGCATGAGAAAACCACCGGAAAAAATATCCTGCTAAATCTGAGCTCGCGTGGTATTTGGTAAGACAATCCCATGAATGAAAAACTCAATTCAATTAAACTAAATTAAATTAAATTGATTCCATATGGAGGAATGAGTTTTCTTGGTATTTTCTGGAGTTGATTTTTCAATCTCCCTTACTATTTCTGCCTTGCAAATATTTCCAAATCTCGACATACTTTTTGGAATTGTTATATGCTGTTTAATTCATCCTGTTTTTGACATTTATAATTGTCAAATTGACGTGCATTGCTTGGTAAACAGACAGTACCTAAATGCTAGGGTTGCTACGGTAACGTAATTTATCCGATATTTTTATCCACTTGCAAACTCTCTTCCTTCCTATTTAGCCGACAGCAAACTACGATTTTTGTATTCACAAATGGGAATTATTATACATGAATGGGATTGTCAGTGTAATTTTGATGCCATTGGTCGATTTGAATTTTTTTATCATCACGATCGGCTGACAGGCTCCTTTAAAAAATAATCATTCAAATAATGTTATCTTGATAGGTAATTTCAAGCAGCAAATATGTTAAAGACAATCTCCTCCTGGGTATACAAAATTATGTAGCACAAGTTATTGTTGAACTAGGTAGATACTATTCCTGAATTCTCAAAATATTTGAATTTGTACATTATTGACCTAGGTTCTTGATAAAAAAAATTATTAACCACTAATGAAGAAATTCTTCTTCTCAGTTGACTAGAAGAAGCAATAATTATCAAATTCACAACTAGTAGTGGAGAAAATACAGGGTGATCATTTGAATTCCGACACATTTTATGAGTCCATAACTTGGAAACCGATTAAGATATCGAGAGGCGGTTTTGACTGAACGGCTTCAGGAATTAAGAATTTTTTTCACGCTGTTGCCAATTTTGTATTTTTTTCCTAGACTCCAGGAAAAAACTTTTTTTTTGGAGATCAATAACTTAGACATTTCAAATGGAACACCCTGTATGTTTTTGTACCGTCGGATAGGCTGAAGCTTCTACTTTTTAAAAAAAGATATGGCTTTATAGCAATGTTCATAAGGAGCAGATTATATTTAAAAAATATACTGCAATTCGTTGACCACAGTAATTCCGTAAATTTTTGTCAGAGCATAACTTCTGAACTAGTCATGACATCGAGAAGCTAAACATAAGAAACGTAATAGAAAATATTCAACCACAAATGTTGAGAGGTAATCTGCTTCTCAAGAACACCTTGAATTGCTATAAAACCACATATTTTTAAAAAGTAGAAGCTTCAGCCTATCCGACGGTACAAAAACATACAGGGTGCTTCATTTAAAATGTCTAAGTTATTGATCTCCAAAAATCCCAAGTTTTTCCCTGTAGTCTAGGGAAAAAATACAAAATTGGCAACAGAGTGAAAAAAATGTCTTAATTCCTGAGGCCGTTCAGTCAAAACCGCCTCTCGATATCTTAATCGGTTTCCAAGTTATGGGCTCATAAAATGATGTACATTTTTTTGTTAATAATATACTTCCGGTTTAACCGGAAATGCCATCAACTTCTTTAATTTAAACGGGACACGCTATATATTTTTACAGATTTTGAAAGAGCTTGTTATTTTGAATTCATACATACTGAGTTTAGTGTGAAACAATTTGTGAAAACGAGGAATATAGCACTTTAATTAACTACCTTTGAGTTTTTTGCATTAGAGCAAAAAACTATTTAGAAAAACTAATTGATGATGTTTGTATGCACAGGCACGACCAGGCAAATACATGGGAAGAAATTCATGAAAGAACCATCAGAAAAATTAGCGAAAGAACTGCTCTCAATGAACAGGAACAAACTACACACCATAACGGGGCTACTTACGGGACACTTTCCCACAAAGGAGCACCTAAACAAAATAGGGCTTTATAACGGAGACCTTACAGGCAGAAGATGCAAAAAGGATACCGAAACAGCTCTGCATATTTTTTTTTTTTAATTTCTTGGGAAATTAAACCACAATATTTTTAAATTCTTTATTTGAACGGTAGCTGGAACGCTACCGAAACGTTGAAATAAAGAATTTAAAAATATTGTAGTTTAATTTCCCAAGAAATTAAAAAAAGAATGAATAATATACCACAAGGAACATAAAGAAGATAGCTCTGCATATACTACGCAACTGTGAGTCGCTGGACCACAGAAGGCAGAAACTGTATGGCAGAACCCAAATGACTCCAGAAGACTTCTACAACCAGCAAAGAACCTGTATGAGCTAATAAAGGGAACGGATTGGCTGAATAGGTTGTAGTCAGAACACTAGGAGTATCCACAATAAGCCCAGGAGGCTGAGGTAGTACCGGCGAAGGGACGGCTCAGAAAAAAAAAGTGAAAAAGAGCGTATTGAAATTTTAATCATGATCGGTTATATGGTGATCGTGTTAGAACTCATGAAGAAGTGTGTCATATTTTTAATAATTTGCATCCGGAAAGAAACCCTATATCACGCTCAACAGCAACTGAAACATTACAACGTTTTAATACAACTGGAATGGTAAAAAAATTGCTAAAACCTGGAAAACCGCGTACTGCAAAGAACGAAACTGTTAAATATAATATTGCAATCGATTTAGAAGAATCACCCCAAACTTCCACCACAAATTTGGCACTAAACCGACGTTCTGTAGGATGGATATTAAAATGTGAAAAGTATCATTCGTATAAGGTACAGTTGGTTCTAGAATTGTCAGACGATGATTTTGACCGACGGCTTGAATCTATATCTATAATGTCGACGAAAATTTTGCTTCTAACATAATTTTTTCCGATGTGGCAACTTTTTGTTTAAATGGAAGTTAATCGCCATAACTCAAGGTATTGGTCAAATGAAAATCCTCATTGGATTCATGAAGCACATGAAGTTAAATGTTTGGATGGGAATTGTCGAAAATAGGCTTATAGGCCCATTTTTTATCGACGGAAACTTGAATGGTGACAAGTATTTGGATCTACCAAGTAACAAAATTATTCCTGCACTTCAACAGAATGGGCAATTACCACAGAATCATGATAGACGGGTTAGAGATTTTCTGGATGCGAATTTTCCAAATCGACGGATTGGACGTGAAGGATTCATAGAGTGGCCTGCTCGTTCTCCGGATCTAGCCCGTTAGATTTTTTTCTTTGGGGTTATCTAAAATCACGGGCTAGACGACAAACAAACTTACAGGAATTATTGATGAATGTGAACTAATACGTGAAGAAGTCTTAGAAAGAGTTACTCAAGAATTTGTTAATAGGATGGCATATTTTCAGCAAGTAAACGGCGAGCATTTTGAACATTTGAATTAATTTTGTTTCTCATTATTCTGAAATAATGAAATGTACACCTATTGTACAACTAACAGTGAATTATTCCTAGTTTTTACGAATTTTTTCTTACACTAAACTCAGTATGTATATGGATTCAAAATAACAAGCTCTTTCAAAATATGTGAAAATATATAGGGTGACCCGTTTAAATTGAAGATGTTGAAGGCATTTCCGGTTAAACCGGAAGTATAATATTAACAATGAAATAGACATCCGATGCATTTTATTCCATTGCACTTACCTGCAAATTTTCATAAATATCGTTCTTTTCGTTTGAAAGATATTTATCTACGATCACCTTTAAAATTAGGCAATTACGAACCAAAAAAAATGTGTGAAATCATACATTATACATACGTTGAAAAGCGTGCGTAAATAAACAACGCTTTTTATATGGGACTTTCATTATAACACCCAAAAGCGTGCGTAAATGACCAAAGCTTTTTAAATGGGGTTTTCATTTTAATACTCTTTTTTAGCTACGTGATTATCTAGTTGCCTTGAATTTAGTCGTTTGTTGTATAAACTTTTGTGCTGACAGTAAATTAGACAGAAGTGTCAGACATAGCGAAAAATATTTGTCACTTCAAAAAAAGACAAATTACCCAATGTTATAATTAGTAATTAAAATAATTGTCCTCATTTTACTGTAAATGTGAATTTAAATAATTAGAATTCGTTGTGTATATATTTGTTTATAGAAAATTCATTTTTATGTTTTTTAACACATTCAGAGCACATTTTTTTTTATTTTTTCTTCATGTGCTCGTAGATAAAGTTTTGTGTGACACTTGTGCGTGAAGTTCTTTTGCGCACTCGTTGCGAAAAAGGCACTCGCTACGCTCGTTCCTTGCATTTTTGCAACTCGTGCGCAAAAGTATAACTTCACGCACTTGTATCATAAACAACTATTACTTGGTTCCATGCTTTATCCCAACCCCGTATAATATGCTATTGTGGAATTTTCAAACATATTTGGTTTTACTCACTTAATAATTGGCACACCATTTGAAATTACAAACGTCTTCTACTCGACGCTTTGGAAAATCAACTTTTCCGGCTTGAATGCCTGGTAACACAGTTGGTGAAAAAATTCTAGGGTGTTATGTGCTTTTGAAAGGAAGGTGAAAAATGTTTTATGAAAGGAAACCGTATCAAGTCCGGGAGACAGTTGTGAAGTGGAGAATCGTCGAATGGTTTCTTAATTTTTACTATTTCAAGTCGGACGTCCGCGACAAGTGCGACGGTTGTTTGTTATACTTTGCATGTAGCGCTACAAAAAAAAACAGTAGATAACTTTTCAACTCTATTGTTTCTCAAGGTATTTTTCTTAAAGAAAAATGCATTTTTGCATCCTTTGGAACCAATTTGGCTTTCTTTTGCAGTACATTTTATTCACGATAATGAAATTTAACGGTTATCTCACAAAATTTGAATCTTTAATTTTCACGTGATATCAAAATATGACAGGTATTGCAATAGAAACTAGGGTTATAATGTCATCCTATTTTATGTAATTTTGAAAGGGGTTTTGTTTAATTTCTCTAATTTCCAAGCTAATTTCCTCTCAACAAAAGTGAACTAAATAACAAACTTTTGTTATTTCATGTTTGTGAAATTTGTTAATTGTTGCTAGAAACGTGGAAACAGACCACTAGAGAGAATTGTAAAGTTGTAGAGATCAAAGGAAGCCGCAAGTGTGAGGTTTTTAATTGGCAAAGTTGTCTGAAGTTGTATTTGTATGTGGACAAAAGTTCTTTATTTTAGATACAAAATTCGCCTTTGTTTATATTGCTGTACATATATTATACAAAGTGATACTTCACTAATTAACAATGTTCGGTTTGTTTTTAATAGATATTGAACCACAATGTTTTTGGAAAAATTTTATTATTTACATATCAGTATAGCGTTCCAACTTATGTAAGTATTGTACCTATTCTTTAATTTTTGCAATTCTGGAGCATACCTACGATTAGATTTTTTGTTTTCTTTTCATTCATTTCAGGTTCTATTCTATAAAATATTTATAGATAGAATGGAAACCAGACAGATTTCAATAAAAAGTCGCCACATTCACAGATTCTAGATTTCCAATCTCCTTTGTATTGATAAAAAAAGTTTTTAGAGAACAAATACCATTTGTAACGAAAAAATAAAACAATAAACGTAAATCTTGCAGGAAATTGGGGAAAGTTTTGATCTTGATTTTATGGAGATGTTGAAACAAAACATACAGATGCGATGGATTTTTGTTTATCAAGGAATTTCAATTATAAAAAATAGAAAAATTCACTGCTATCCTTTAAATTATAAAGAGTATTTTACACACTCACTTCAGCTTTTATTAAGGATTTTTGAAGTAAAATCCTCTTAACCGCGTTATATGGTTTTTGGTAGTGGCAAAATGTCACCGTCACCGATATTCATAAGGGATTAATTCATTTCATTGGGGATTTATGTTTTTTTATGAAAGTTGCTGACGGCTGCTGTTTCAACTCTCACCCTTTCCTCAAAATTTTTAATTTGGCTAAATTTGTGAACTGAATAGAGCACAAAACTTGTGAATGTTAAGTGCGACCTTTTAAATTTATTTCCTAGCTGTATAGCCAAAGATTTTATCTAAAATTGCACTTCTAATATATTTCTTCCTTCACAAACCAATTTAAAGGTTAAAACTGAACTGAGAAAGAGAAAAACTATCAGCAATATTTCTCCTCGAGGTTTTCCGCTAATATATACTCACTCCGCGTAGTCTATTTAAAATCGGTACAACTAAAATCATGGGTGGAATGATATTCTTGTTACACTAACCTTAACATTACCATAACAAAATGTGAGCAGATGCGGGGGATCGTTAAAAAACGATGCGGAAACTAATATCCAGGTCGAAGCTCGCGTTGTGCCCGAGCTGAGAGGAATATATCACATCTTCAAAATAGGCCAAGAGCCGGGTATATATATTTTTGATTTTTATAAAATTTTTGATTTTGATTTTTATAAAATATCCACAGCTAGTAAGCCTAATATTTCGTCCCAATCAAAAACTTCAACGGAGAAACATCTATTTCAGTAAAACTATGAAAAGAATTACCAAAAAAAAAACATTCATTTAAGAGAGATTATTCCGTTCAAAGTTACTTCATCTTCTAAAAAGCTTTCGTAATTGTATAAAGCTGATTATTTTTTTCAAAGCTAGTAAAGACATTAAAGTATGAAGGGTGAAACGGAATTATTATTGTGACGAACAACGTCAACGTCACGGGTTCAGTTATTAAAAAATATATATAAAATATTGGTAAAGCTGGTAGGCTCGAGGCAAATCAAATTTTTTATAATAGTATCCAATTTTTCTATTCAAGACTTGGTTTTTGCGTTATATTGTATTGTAGTTTAACTTTGTTTTCGAAGTATATTTCAATACCAAATATTTTTCGCAATACTTCAAAGTTCTTGTTCTGGTTTGCATATAATTTCATATTTACGAGGTATGTTTCCATAGACATTTTTAAAACTTTTATTTCTTTTCTTTCTAGAAGAAAAATACGTAGACATACTCTCTCCCTTTGGTAATAGGACTTGGACAGCAAACTTGAAATATTAAATTGAAAACAATCTATAAAACCTTATAAAGCTCCAGGAACTAGAATATTGCCCGTATGAAATTATCATGAGGCTGTGGTCATTTTGGCAATTAGGCAATCCAGATTGTTGACTTACAGCCCGTCGTCAATGACTTTCGATACCTTTTTGGTAATTGTTACATACGACTATAAAAACAGTGTCAAAATGCGTTGTTTACAATATAGGGGAAAGAAAAAACATTAATTAACGTGCAATGGACCATATTCCAATCACTATCACTCAAATACAGACAAAAACACTAAGTACACCGAATAAAGACGATCGAAAACAGCCAATATGACGTTATTTTATTTATCTAATTCCGCTGTCAAATGTGACACTTTTAGTCACTCCTTGACGTTAGGTAACGTCATATTTTTCCTAACCCTCATATATCAGTTATGAATAGTATATTACGTAACGTGTGTGGTAAGAAGCATTTTACGCACGAATGGAAAAGGTGAGTGATACGTTTATACGATACGTGAGTGCGTAATAGTAGTTTACCTAACTAGTGCGGAAAGTGATACTTTTCCGCACGCTATTGCAGATGGCCGAACGACGCTTTAGCGGAGTTCGGCCAGCAATCGCGTGCGGAAAAGTCACTTTACGCACGTGTTAGGTACACTATTTTTTCTACTAGCATGCGGAAAGAACCCAAAAGTAATCATAAATCAACATTTCTCATTATATACATATCAACAAATTAATTATTATTATTTGACATTCATTTGATGAGGCTTATACCAGGGCCATCAAAAAATTATTGAAAAATAAGTTTTTTTTTTATTAAAAATTATAGCAGCATTATAATAAATTTATTAATTTTTCAGTCATTTGGTAAACTTGGATATACAAAATACATATTTTGAATATTCAAATGTCAGTATATTCCTCAAATGTCAATAAATTTACTTTCCGCACTAGTGCGGAAAAGTGACTCTTTCCGCACGCTTTTTAATGCGGAAAAGATTCACTTTCCGCACGTTAGTAGAAAAAATGTTTTACAGCACGAATTACGTACTATACTTCACCTACGACCTACTTGTACTTGTATTTATAAGAAGCATAAGAAATAACAGTAGTTACATAATTAGAGGTGCTTGGTAAACTCCATCTCTATTACTCTATTACAAAAAATGAAAGAAGCACATTTTCAATTATAATCAATACATACTTTTAGCCCTTTGTGCTTTTCATAGTTAAACGTGGCCATATCGAATGTTTTCAAATTGTAAATTTTGATAAAATGGCGACGTCTATTGACAGTTGCTAAGATGTTGCTAGGGAAGCCGTGCGATTTACTTTACAGCTGTGCGTTTTTTTACAGTGCATAATAGACATCATTACATTGATACCGACTGTGTGCTATTGACTGATTACAGGGGGGGTCGTAGGTAAAAGTAGTCATGTAAAAACTTTACGTAACTGTTTCAGTTTCAACGAGATACCACATGAGATTCAAAAAATAATGTATTAATTAGGTAATGTCAAAACTGACAATCATTTCATTATTTAAACTGACAATTACCCATTATTTTAATTCAATAGTATTTTAAGATTTATAAACATTGAAAACAACATTATTCAGGACACAGTTATTTAAAGTAAGTCAATTTTCTGGGTGAATACTTCATAGAAACAATACTTCTAGCACCATTTGAATCCATTTTAATATTATCATTGTAATTGAAGATTTTATCAAATATTATGAAAGCGTGGAATCAGATAAAACGTTGTACGTAAACACGTTATAAAGCGACATTGTTCAACTAACGTAATTTGCAGGAGTCGCTAGCGCTCGTTTTGGTAAATACTACGCTTGTTGAACAATATTGCTCTTTTAATAACTAGTTACGTAAATAACTATTAATAAAGCACAATTTGACATAATATCACTCCAAAGTAGTCAATTCCACACAAAATCACTCAAAAACTGGTCTAAAAAGAACACAATATAACCCTATAATCTAACCTGAGAACAGTAAATTAGCGAGCGATTCGAACAAATTTCATTCTCTATCACCCAAGTACGGACAAATACACATATAACACGCTTAAATCGTCCTGACTTTTCTAAATTACTTTTGCTTTCTTGTTGGTGGTCGCATTAATACAATTGTTAACGTCGTGTATTTTTGTCCCCAATCATCTTCTTCTTTATCCCGCATCTTTCGGGTCGTATTACAAACACTTAAAAGATTTATTTTGTATATTCTCGAAGATAAACTCGATAACGTTGGTGGAGACAGTGATTGATCCATAAAACATTTAAACCAGCTTAATCTGATATTTTCTCATTTCAATGTACGCATAGTGTCCTTTTACAGATTTTCCCTTTATGCTCTTTCCGAGGAATTGTAGTCGGCATCGGCGTTATTTTATGACGAAATATAGGCGAAAAATTCACTAGTACCTAGCTTAATAAACATACTTTGTAATTGATCTTCTGTTTTTAGTAATACAATGTACGTTCGAAATAGATTTTTTCTACGACAACCTCGATAAATGTTCATTTTATAACCGTAACTTCAATCATAAACAAGCACATTTTGTACAGAATTTCATTTTTGCATCGGCTGTTAGGCAAGTTGATAAGCAACAAATGCGTGTTAGGTTTAGGTCATGGAGACTAAATATCTAAAATCACAACGACTACGGCTTGTCAAATTATGAAGTACAGCGACAAATTGATGAAATGTCAGCAGATCGTTTCTGTCAAAGTTTTAGTAGGTAACGAGTAATTTCATAGTTGTTTTCTATAAATACATTTTTATAGGCTTCTATTTCTGTGTAATTATCAGAAATAGCAATAAAGAAAACATTACCATATTTCTTCAATTTATATTTTAACCCTGCTAGAAAACCCATTAGCGGCGAATTCGGAGTAATGAAATATTATCAGTTTATTTATTTCAAAGTTTTTGCAATGTATGCATGTATTAAACGTGAATGATATATGTTGTCATAGAAAAAGTATAGTATGCAATTCGCTGCAAAATGGGCATCATTTTGTGCTCATTGCATAATATACTATTATTCATAAAAGTATTAAAGAGGAACTTCAAAGTTGGGTAAAAAGTGATCGAATATGCATTTTGTGTTTGGTAAATTGTAATTCTCTAGAAGCTAGATGTTCGTTATGCTGGAAAATATCCCCAACATATATCCCATCATTCTTCATTTGCTTATATTCACCAATGCTTATCGTCTACTGGAAGTTTACAAAAAACACTGCTCCTTCCCGCACAGTTAGAAATGTGAGGGTAGAGCAAGATATTCCGGATGAAATTGATCAACACCCAGAAAAAAGCACAAGCACCTCAGCGAGTTACATATTCTTTTACCTCCAATATTTTGTCGCGCCAGGACGTCTGTTGAATCTTGGTGCAGTTTTACTCTGGCTTAGGCATCCGTTTGTTGTCTCCTGATTGTTGTTTTCCAATCATTATCTTTGGTTGTTTGAACCCTACTTGATATTTCTAATGGTCAGATCTTCTGTTCCTTTCGGCTTCGCATATTTTCTTTAATATGTATTACATTGGAGCTAATACCACAAAAGAGTTCTGGCACTCAATTGAAGAAAATGATTCTGGATGAAAAGTTAATTGGATAATGGGTGGTGACCACAAAAAGAGCTCAGGTTGGATAAAATAAAATAAGGGACTTAGTGTCAGTATAGCTTATCTCCGAATATACATGTATTGGCTTGATGAAGTCACCAATTTAACCATTTCCAACCCGACCAGTAATTAATCATCACCAAGACTGAACCTTCCATGTAGTTTTTTACCGATTAATGCAAGTAACCGCATTCTCCAGGAAGTCGCATAAAAACTATAGGATATTTTTTCCTCTGCGTTTCAATTTTTTCCATGGAGCTGCTTGGAAAGTTGTGACATCCTTATTTATACTTATTGGAATAGCTATCCGTTGTTTCATCCATTCCATTCCAGCTAACTCTGATTTGGTACCTTTTGGTACTCCTCTCTTCCATTTTTCCAGTCTTCCCTACCTGGTATAGTTATGGAACCTTATTGTTAAAACTATATCCTATAGGTGGCATGTTGATAGGACTCTCCATCAAGGCATCCACTGTTTGTTTGAATTATGTGTTGTTAAATTAGAAATACTCTGTGTGTCACAGATCTGACTTTCTAATCTATTTCTAATATGTATTGGTGCTGGATTCATTGAGGCCTCCATCATAATTGTGAGATGTTTTTAATGCTTCCGTCATAAAGAGTCAAACATTTTTGGACCTTGGAGAGAGAGAGAGAGATAGAGAGCAATTCTGGATATGATGTAACGGGAAGAGAGGTGAAAGAGAGGCCACAACCGGCAGGCTTATTCTGTAAAAACAACAATTATTTTGCAATTAGCATCCGTTGCATTGTGATTGCTATTCAACAGTTGCATTGCAATCGCGTTGTAATTGCTACAATATTGCTTACAGAATACGTATTTTTCACATGAACAACTGAAAAATTAAATTTTTCAGTTAACCAATTGCTCACAAGAGGCAGTTAACAAATAAATTGCGATCGCGGTCGCAGTTGCTTCTTCGAGAATACGAAACCCGCTTTGACAGCGACAATTGCGCAATTATTGGCAGTCGCAAGTTACAGAATAGGCTTGCGGAATAGTTTTGGGATCTCAAGAATTGGATGGAATAAAATATAAAAACGGAACTAGTTTCTTTCGGAAAAATGGCTCATGGCATTGGTAATGTTCACTATGAAGCTTGGTGATGAAGTTTTAAAAAATTGAAATTATTAGAATATTATAAACAACATTATTTGTTATATGTTATCTTAATCGATTATAAAAAGAAAAAACGTCGATTTCTACGTGGTAATGAATTATTTTTGTTACTAGTTTATTTACACACCGTGTGCACCGCATTTAAAAATAACTAAAATGATATAATTCGAAACTTCAGCAGTCTGCCATAAAAGATACACATGCCAAAAATGCAGGCTTAATAATAAACCACATCAATGTTAAATGCATCGATTTCGATCAAAGTCAAAAGAAAAACTATAAACTCCTGTCATTGATGCAACTAAAACTTCTCACAAAATAAATACTAAACTTTGAAATATTTTATATAAATAATTAACAATCATCTTGAAGATAAGCTATTGATTTCTAGCTGATAAATATTAAAACTAGTACAAGCTCCATGCAAATAAATTCTTGGACACCCAAAAAGAATTGTCAAAATAAACGCATGCGCATCTGTCTGTTCAGATCACAAGGGCAATGAAGAGGCGGACTTAATAGCCTGAGAAGATGTGCTTCTATTGGTCCAGAACTTCTCTGTGGTAAAGCAAAAATAGCAGTACTCCAAGAAACAATTAGTGAAATAGAGCTCGCGAGTTTGGTCATTTGAGGCAGCTGCCAATTCAATAAGTGATGAAATCAAATTAGATGTGATGCTTGAGCTTGAGGAAGACCCACATACATCGAGCAGATAGGCAACCACTACATTCAATGTTAGCCATGCATTGATAGTATTCCTATAAAATGAGGAGGGATGGAAGACGATTTTAACAGGAGAACTTATTTTTGTGAGCAATTAAGGAACATATTATTAATAACGTTTTCATTCAGTTGACAGAACATGACAGAACAACTAAAACTTATACACAAGCCAGAGACTTAAGCTGAATGAACACAGAAGAATCAGATGCTGCTGGTATGCAATAATAGTATATTACGTAACGTGTGTGGTAAGTAGCATTTTACGCACGAATGGAAAAGTTACGCACGATGCCGCGTAGCGGCGAGTGCGTAATTCCGTGAGTGCGTAAAATGCTTTACAACACGAGTTACGTACTATACTTTACCTAGGACCTACTTGTACTTGTATTTTTTATAATAAGCATAAGAAATAACAGTTACATAATTAGAGGTGCTTGGTAAACTCCATCTCTATTACTCTATTACCAATGAAAGAAGCACATTAAATAACTAACGTTTAATCATTATTAATATATTGTTGATAATCGAAAGTCCATTTTTCAATTATAATCAATACATATACCTAGCCCTTTGGGCTTTTCACAGTCAAACGTGGCCATATCGAATGTTTTCAAATAGTAAATTTTGAATAAAATGGTGACGTCTATTGACAGTTGCTAAGATGTTGCTAGGGAAGCCGTGCGATTTACTTAACAGCTGTGCGTTTTTTTTACAGTGCGTAATAGATGTCATTACATTGATACCGACTGTGTGTTATTGACTGATTACAGGGGGGGTCGTAGGTAAAATAATATAATGTTAAGTTAGGTATATGACTATTAAAAAGATAATTCAAATCCAGAAAAAAAGTGAATAAAGAATATAAAAGGAAGAAGTTGAAATATTCAATATATAAAATATGAAATTGTTTTTACACAAGAATGAAAATAAATATTTAAACAAATAATAATAATTAGGGCCGGTTTCACAAGAGAGATTTATACTAGGTATAGTTATTCTGGGAATAAAGTTATACCAGAATTTATACCTAGAATAAAACGATGCTTTTTTACACCGGTATAGCAATTCTTGGAGTAAAAATTGCTATACCGGTGTAAAAAATCAACGCCCTCACCCCTAGCAGCATCCCCTTTATTTTTTTAAATTACTTTTCA